>JAMKCH010017892.1:0-82898 GCA_023653785.1 Ophioderma brevispina
TCACACAGCAGGAACCTGTTATAACTGGTAAATGCTATTGCTATTCAGCAGGTACCTGTTATAACTGACTCAATGTATACACTGCATACAGTGTTATCATATCACTGAGTTTAGAAACGCAAAGTCTGCTAACATTTTCAAGAAAAATTATAAGACTTATCTCTTATCACTTTACCGGTAACTTTTTTTCTCTATTTACATTATTCAATTAAGTATTTATCATTTATTGCCATCATCATTGCCAACATTAGTCGTTCCATTGCACAATGTTTTGTTTGGTCTTGTATTGCACTTTTATTGTTCCGTTCTGTGTTTGTAATTTGTCTTGCACTTAATTAGAATTTAGATAAAGTAAGGTACTTATTTTTGTAACATTTACTGGGTGACCTTATGTTTCGCAGCTTTTTCCTCGGTTTATTCTCCTGTCCCCACCATTGTATTGTTATTTTCATGTATCTCACATTTTATCTGGTGAAATAAATTGAAATATCACAATAGTACTATCGCTTTATTCCGTAAAGCTTATGTAGGATTAAAATCAATCTCCTCCCACATCCTCTCTCGCTAGTGAAGTGGATAAGAGCATCGATTTATAATGCAGGTATCATAGGTTCGAATCCAGCCATGGCCTTTTTAAAATAAATGTATTTCAATATTATTTTAGAGTAAAGAGAAACATTAAGTCCATGGTTGGAAATACGCGTGTACAATACTGGTACCTGCTTTATAGCACTGTATGCAGTGTATACATTGAGTCAGTACCTGCTGAATAGCATCTACCAGTTATAACAGGTTCCTGCTATGTGGATTGGGTCGTTGATTGTATTGTCCTCTCTGCTCTAGATCTATTCCTTTATATGACGTTTCAATTTGTCTTCCTCATTGATCTTATATAGCATCCGCCCAGCCTACTAAGGTGTTTTCCTTCCTTTATGTCGTTTGTGATACTTCAGTTTTATGTTTTTTCACTCTTGTACCAAATAGTCTGGAATTTCCACGATGTAGGACTTATTGCAATTCTTTCATGAAATTTCTTAGATACAATTCAAAGTATCTTCGATGTTTCGTTGATCTTTGAGGTGGACCATTAAATTCTCTAATGTCTTATGGGGACAAAAGCAACCCATATGCCATGTTTTTGATTCGTTTCCCACGGTCTGATAAGTCATCCACGTAGGTTGAACACAACCATCCCTCTCCTTTGTATAGTCCTATCGTCCTTTTGGAATTTCTTCTGGTCTCTTGGCTGTGCTTTTTCATTTTTTCATCTGGATCAGAAGAGAGGGGTAATACAATCAACAGAGATGAAGGAAGTGTTGTTTTTTTCTGTCAAACATCTACGACCGATTTCTTTTAACAGCGCCGCCTATAGCGGAGTTCGGGAAGTCTGGTCGTCAGTCTGCCTGGCTAGATACTCCAAGACCAGATCAACTCACTATTACACCTATGACAGAACTACCACCTGGTAGCAATCTTCCACGCAAGGAATGGGTCACCTTAAACCGGATTCGCACAGGAGTCGGTCGCTTCAACAGCAATATGCACCGATGGGGGCTGCGGCCATCGCCAGCCTGCCAATGTGGTTCTCCATCACAGACTGCAGATCACATTCTCAATGAGTGCCCTACCTTTCGCCCACCGGTGGACATAGACTTCTCAAACCCCAGCCAATCAACAGTGAGCTGGCTCCACCGTTTACAACACATTCAGCTGCTGTCTCATACGCAAGAAGAAGAAGAAGTCTGAGTAAGGATTACGCCTGTAATCCAAAACTGTAACTAAAGTATAGAATTTGTTGTTATCTACACAAAAAATATTGGATTTGAAAATATGATCCTAACTCTTAAATCTTAATCTACGATCCTGATTAACGTAGTTGAGGAAAGTTCCCAAATTTTCATCTCGAATGGGACGATTACACCTAAAAACACCATATGTGATTTTTTTTAAAGTCCAGCAAAATAGAAAAATGAGTTTTCCACCAGCTCCTATACTTTATGAATACTTGAAATTTTAACTACTTAGTTCTCTAGGTAGACAAGAATGAATATTTATTGATCTTTCCCTGGAGGTAGCCATCGCACAAAAAAACATGAGCGTTTGGCCGGATTCGAACCGGCGACATCTGCATTACTAGAACGGCGCTCTTCCAACTGAGCTATCAAGCCTGAGTTGGCAGAGGAGCGATAGATATCATCTATAGGTGCTAGTTCCGAAAGGTGTCCATCGCCCTCCTAGCGGAGAGCATCAGAACGGTATATTTACATACACAATTTATATTTGTTTTTGAAATTTTAACTACTTTCGGAATCGGTTAGAAGGCGTCCGTGGCAGCCGAAAATAGCGGCGACGCTGTTCACGTGCTCGTATCGCAAAAGCTAATCGGAATGTGTAAGATGAATTGAAGCTTATATGCAAGTTTTATGTCTGATCATGTGATTCATGCATTGAAAATATTCAAAATGGTTTTACGTCTGGTGGAAAAGAGAGTTTATTTAAGCTCATTTTACATACATTTCAATGGGGGCAATTATTTGGTACTGTGCCCCCTTTAGATGCTTCTACCATACCTAATTTGGTAAAAACAACTATCATAGGAACTCCTAGGCAACTGGAAAATGTCTTTTATTGAGTATACATATATTGACTGAGCTAAGCGGATACAGTTAGGGAGTTTATTCTACAAATGTGCTGCTGCATAAGCAAAGATCAACCAACAATCATTGGGCCATGTTAGGAGCGTCCGTATCATGGCTACACGCGGCCCCGGATCAGCTCACACAGTTGAATAAATCCTAACACCACCACAAGCCATTACCAATGACTTGTGGATAGGCTAAGAAGATCACAGAACTTTGTTGGTGAGTCGACTGGTGTAGTTAACCGACACTTAGAAAGAAGACGATCTCAAGGAGAACTGGTGGGATAATGTTCTTGTCGGCAGATCTTAAGGACAAGACGAACAGCTGCATTTTGACCTCGCTGAAGCCCGAACCTTGGTCAGTTCTTTCTGGGAGGATATAGAGCAAGGAGTTGAAGGAATCCAACCTTGATGTAACAAAGGCATGAACCAATCTGACGTTAGATATTTCATCAAGGTACTGTCGAAATTGTCCAGTTTCAGCTGACAAAATGATAGAATTGCCAGTGGTGATTGTTTGCTGATAGTTACTAATCAATCAATCTGTTAAATGAGAGCGAAAGTACAACGTCTCTGTCTTCTAGTCCTTTAAAGGTCCATGGACATGCTTTAAACATACTTACAATACCACCAAAAATGGTTTCATTCATAGTATGTATTGTATCAATGTAAAATCTGCATGAAGCAGTAATTGAAAAACCCTATATTTGATAAACAATTGGGCATAATATCATGTGTTTTGGACAAGCTTTCAAAGGAAATTCCAAAAAGAGATCCAAAACGAAAGTGATTATCGCGCTGGCAGCGATGACCCGGAAGTGACGTCCGAGTAACAAATACGCGATACGCATCATGATCGTCATCGTGGAACGGACGTGCGCGTACAGTTGCGTCGTACGTGTTGTATCATATGGCATAATTTTTCTTGATTTGGTGCCTTAAAATTACGATAATAATGCGCTGTATTGTCGACGGCTGCACCAGCGGCGACCGTACCGACAAGGAGAATCAGAACAGAATAGCTTTATTCAAGTTCCCAGACAAAGAACCGACAAGGATAGATACCTGGAGTGGGTTTTATTCGTTCGCTTAACAAGACCAGATGTGAGCTTTGTTTACAACTTGTTACTCTGACGTCATTAACGGGGTCAAATCCAACTCCAGCATCTTGAAACGCGTTCGCGAAAACAGGAGAAAACGCTGTCAGTTTTGGTTAATATTTACCCTTGAAATTTAACACTTTCCCGATGTTCACTATTTAAAATTTGTGGTTGCGATATGATCAGGATACTGTGAGGTACGAAAATGTAAGAAATTAAAGAAATGTCTACTCAGCCGTGCCCAGACCTTTAATCCGCATCTTCGTTGGACTTACACCTGATCCGATATCTGCAATTCGTGATTCAATCTTGTTCATGACTGCTTCCGACTGCTTCAACCATCCCGAAGGGTGGAAAGCCAGGTAGAGCCGAGTGTCATCAGCGTAAACAAATTGACCCAATGGGTCAGTAATTAAGGATATCCTTTAGTGGGGGCACGACAAGATGAAATCGATTAAGGCCTCGTAACATTCCCTGTGGGAACTCCACAACCCACGCACCACAAATCGACGTAGCACCTTGACTGATATGGAATGAGTCGATCATTTAAGTAAGTAGGAAGAGACCGACTTTATTGCTTTTCCAGTAACACTCTAACACAATCAGCCTCAAGAGTGGTCAGAATGTCAGTCTGCACCCGTAAACAGTGCAGTTTTACCGTCGTACTATGTATTGTCAGTATGCTGACATCGGGACATGGAGATAAGTCTGCACGATTTACTTGTCCCTTTAGAGAAATGAAGATTGGATATAGGAACGGTAATTTGAGAGGATGTTTGGGGGGTTGTCTAAACCGGATTTCTCAGAAGCGGGATGACATTGTATTCGTAAGAGCTCGAGAAAATACGCCCGAAGACATAGGAATGTTAGCAATTCTTGTATACTGATAACAGATCATTCCAGAAACAGTTTTAAGCTTGGTTGGGAATAGGTCTAATTCTCAGGAGCAGCTTGTGGCTTTTCAAATCCTAACTCTTCAAGACAACTGTGGAAAGTTGCTGAAGGTGTTTTGGCATGACCTAGTTCAATTGAGCTTGTTTTTGCAAAAATCCTGCAAATTGTCGGCATATCTTTTGGACATTCATGGGTAGGTAAGTAGTTGTTCCACTCTACAGAGGTTAAACTGCGAGAACACGGAAAAGGTCTCGTTCATCACATGTAGTAATTTATGATACGCTGTCTTAGCTTTAGCAAGAAGAGCGTTGTATTTAGAACACTGGTCCCTACTAGTTTCTTTGCATACTGTGAGCCCAGTTCTCTGAAACTCGGCGCTCAAGACGAATGGAGCATGTCATAAACCAGAAAATCCCAGTGGGCATCTGAGTTATACGCAGAAGTGCAAATCGTATATCTGGCGGAAGACTGTCTTTTGCGAATTCTCCGAAGCTGCAAACTTGTGCATCTTGGTTCAGGTCAGTTTTGATTTTGATGAAAAATTAGACAGCGTAGTGATCAGACGGTAAGGGTACTATATATAGTTGACAGTTGACCACAAAATTGTCATGGTCCAAATTAATTAACGATCCAAAGTGTGAATCCCGATGTTGTTAGTCGAGAATTACTTGTTTTTCAATCAAGTACATGTGGTCTATACTAAAGCAACGGGCCCACATCACCCCATTTACGCTCCCATAGAATCGGTACTGTACTTCTGGGACACAGCGCCACCATTCCGTTTCCGCATCGCCAATTGGCGGCTATTCTAGACATGCGCTACGTCAAGGGACTCCTATCAGTCATACGCTTGGTAAAGTCTCTGCGATTAGCTTGACCAAGGAATGAAAAAACGGTTTCGCGGTACCACCTTGGAAATCGCGAAAACGACGAATAAAGGTGGTCGATTCGATCGATGTTTGAAATGGGTTCCGACAAAAAATACATTAGATCACTATTTTTTGTAAGCATGGCGTTTGGCATACTTGACAGCAGCATCGAGAATTGAGCCAGCTAATAAGGTAAGAAATTTTTTCAGTATTTTTCATCTTTTTTTCGTCTTTTTTCCAATATAAACCGTTAAGGTCATGAGCCCATAACCGAAACCCTGCAACCTCCCCCCGGGGATTTTTGGAGACCACGATTTTTTGGAAACCTTAACCATAGCAATCAAAATCCGGTTGTCTGCAAAATCCCATCCTGTGTTAAAGAGTGAGGGCGGCTTTTTCAAATGGCCGCCAATATTCACTTAATGCCCTTTTTTGACATATATCTTTTTTTTGATCCAAATTCATGCACTATGTGAACTACTTAGTCGCACAAAACACACACCAAGGAATAGATGAACACCTTTGGCATTCTTAACCTGCCTCTAGTAGGTGCGTCATATTTTCAAAATGGAGCCAAAACAATGAACCCGTGTATTTATACACTTACTACCTCTTTAAAAGGCAAATGCTTGTCACCCGATTATATACTGTTGCATGCCATTTTTGGATTAGTTTTGAGGTAAGTAAACACTTTAAAAATGAAGTATTTAGCCTTTCAATTGGTATATATTAGGCACTTTAATGCAAAAATGGTCTAGCTTACTATACCTAACCACAACCACACCCTCCTTAATCACTGATCACCTTAAACTGCATACATGGTTTCTTGAGTCTTATGTTGTTGACGGACTGTTACCAATTTATCACCAGCTCCTTACTAACTGCTTTCCTTACTACTGTAAGCGACGCAACCAAACGCGCCAACATAAAGTTGTTGTTTTTAAGAAATTACTAACGTACGGTCAACACACAGGTGCTTGGTTGTAGTCTATGTGGGCTCAGGGATGTGTATGCCCTGGGGGAGCGTGCCCATGCCTCTCCTGTTCGGGCAATCGTGTGCCGACGACCAGCCTGAGAATGCGGGAGCCTGTCGTTTTGTCTGGCGCACAGGATGCAGATTTCAAAGGGAGACTCAAAGTGCCTTTAGATGGGCTCGCGCCTTATTGTGAGGAGAACCGTCAGCGCGCAATCCATCCGGGGCACATGGGTGGCTTTCCTCCTGCGCATCCGTGCCAGGCGTCACCTTTGGTGACCTTGTCTGGAGGCGCCTCTGGAGCCATGGATAGCATGTTTCACTTAGGAAGTCACCGTTGACTGCAGTCTCTCCTTACGACCCACATCGGAAGCATGGTTAGCTCGGGAGGGCAAGGGCAGGGGACATTTGCCCCGGACACCACCTCAGGGGCGCTGTAAATATGTTTTCGGAAAAATAAAAAGAAAAAAATACCATTGTGGATTTTTGGTTCTTTATTGGTACCCAGGCGGTATAGTATCTGCTTCAAGATAGTGAGATACTGAGATCTCTCCGAAGGCACTCAAACATACTAAACTGCAGAGGTTCCTGGGCTCCGTCCACCTTGACCACCCGCCAGGGGCAGTATAAGTTCATCTGCTTCAAATAACTGAGATCTCTCCGAAGGCACTCAAACATGCTATTTAAACTCAGAGCTTCCCACGGGCCCTGAACCCTAGACCCCGCCAGGGCAGTATAGTTCATCTGCTCATGTTGTGAGAGATAACCGAGAGCTCTCCGGATGCGCTGAAACATGCTAAAATCAGCGTCTCCTGGGGCAAGGGGTGCAAAAGTTGTTCTTTCTCAGGAGCAACATGCAATGTTCACATAGACACCTACAAGACTTTCACCATTTCCTCGAGCGGCGCTCCCAGCGTCCCGCATTTTTTGCACCCCTGTCCTGGGGCTACCGCCCCCTGGAACCCCTGCCACGTTCCGCATAGTTCCCATCTGCTTCAAGATATGAGATACTGCAGAGCCCTCCGAGGCCACACGCATACTAAAAACTGAGAGGTTCCGGGGCCGTCACCTTGACCACCGCCAGGGGCAGTAATAGTTCTCGCTTCAAGATAATGAGATAAACGAGATCTCTCTGAAGCACTCACACATGCTATTAAAATAACTGAAGAGCTCCACGGGCTCCGACTCTAGACCCGCCAGGGGCAGTATCGTGCTCTGATTCATGATTGTGAGATAATGGAGAGCTCTCCGGATGCGCGGAAACATGCTAAAACCCAAGAGTTCGTGGGGGCTCCGCCACTGGACCCCGCAACGTTCAACATCGTTCATCTGCTTCAAGATAAGGACAGAACCCCTCTCCGTAAAGCCTCGAACATGTTTTAACTCAAGAGCTTCCTGGGTCTCTCCTGAACCCCCACAGGGGGCTCTTCCCCATTACCCTGTGATGCCCGCATGCGCTGAACGACGAGCTTGCCCTGTGCGCTCATGTGTTGAGTGTTCTTGCCCTGTTATTGAAGGGACGCCCATAAGCTTGCCCCGTCTTTGGATGCCTCAACTGTCGGCTTGTCGCGTAGGTGGTCTTCGGCCAGCTCCGGTGGACAACTTATACATGCAGTAGCGTAGCATGCATGAGCCTAGCTGCCAAGTATCTGTTATAGAGCTCCGCTGTGTTTGGACCGAGGCCCCTGCTGACGCCTTAGGTCCGGGTTTTTTCATTAGGCCAGTCCGGTGCGTGAAATAGTCTCTCAGAGTGTTGGGGCAGTTGGCTTGTGAAAAAAGAAATGAGCTTGCTGTCCAACCAAGTGGGCATCTATTTGGATATTAGACCTGTTCAGCGTTTTCTGCCGGGCCGGGCCAGTGCATTACCGTTCACAGGCATGCTGACATAACCGTTCATCGCAACCGCTACATCCCGTCCCTCCTTTTCTCGGACTAGGCACACCTAGCATGGACACTCCCATGGCCCTCGCGACATCTTGTCTCGTCCTTCGTCGTCCTCTTCCTCTTCTTCATCCTCTACGTTGAACAGGAGACTTACTCCAACTCTGTGGCATGAGGGGTTTCGTGCTAGGGGTTGGGTCGGGCGTGCTGTCGTGCTTCGCTGTGGTCAGAAAGACCACTTGGCGAAATCGGGTGGAGCATGCCCGTCGCTTTTCAGCGGTGGAGGATGTCAAAGAATGTTGGACGCATTTTGTCGTTATACTGCCAGCACTGCATCAATTAACTCATGTCTGAAATTAAAAGATAGAGAGGCATCTATTATGAATTCTTTATAGTTAAATAATATAACAAAAAGCCCCCAGATATTAAGGGTTCAACTCACTGGAAAACATTAAAAACCATACATTTTTACCCCATACGTGATTTGTGAGGTATTATATCACTATCTGGTTTTGTTGTTGTACTTTTTTTTTATTTTGGTAATCCTCCTGTCTTTCCTTTGGTATTTGCCGACATACTTGGCTTCCACATAGCCATCCGTGTTGGGACAAGGTTCTCCAATGCAAACTGAATAAGTCAATAACAGGTTACTTACAAGTTATCGGGAGTTCTTCCTTCTCGGTAAGATCCTTCCGCTCTTGATGTACTCGCCAGCTTCTTCGTTGGAGTATCCCTGATATGGTAGCTCACCTAATTTCGCTATTCTCCCAAATCAAAAGGCCATATGACCTGCAACAAAAAATTATATTAGTAATTATTTCATCATCATAAAACACTAACCATAAACTTTACCCAAACTTTCCCCCCGATCTAAATCTACGTGCATATATGTCATGCCTTAGTGGACCAATTTGTCCCAACAGAGATGCCAATGGAGTTGGAAATCTGAAAATGCGAAGGAGGGAGCGAAGCGACGGAGTAATCGCCCCTAACGGCCTGGGGTCCAGGCCCACTTAAGGGCCCCTGGTGGGGTCCAGGAGCAAAACGCCCTCGTGGGGTCGAGGGGGCAAGCCCCTCGAAGTCCCAGAGGGTTTCTGCACATTAAGAGCTACAGGAAGACCATTTCTGATAGTAAAATATCATTCCAAAAGATTTCAAATTCATGTAAAATATGAGGAATGGGGGCTAAAGGCCCCTTAGTTCCTGAGGTACCAATGCAACTCACTACACTGCAATGCTTGTTTTGATCAAATTCAACTTTCAGGTATTAAAAGGCAAAGTACACATAATGATTATTGATACAAGACACACTTTGGGTCTTTTCGCTTTTGCAGTTCCTTTCCTTGGCATCAAGTGGATAGCTACTTCAGGCTTTACCGCAGTGGCAACATGCAATCGCCTTCAAATTGGAGCAATGGAATCAAAATTTTTTGAAGAACTTGCCGTCCTCTAACACTGTTACAACCTACCCAATGAAGTTGTCTTCCTATGTCAAACTGCCTGCAGTTATTGCCTTTCATCTTTGAGTAAACGCTCTTGAACGTGTCCTTTACTTCTCTATGTCTTTTAAATTGTTTCCCAGGCTTGTAAATTCAATTGGCATGTCATTTTGTCACTTATATACCACGTCGTTATTGTCAGTTTCAGCCTGACAAAATGATAGAATTGCCAGTGGTGATTGTTTGCTGATATTATCAATACTAATCAATCAATACTGTTCAATGAAGCGAAAGTACCCCTCTCTGTCTTCTAGTCCTTTAAAGGTCCTGGACGGGCTTTAAACATACTTACAATACCCCCGCCAAAATGTTTCATTCATAGTCTGTTGTTATCAATTTAAAATCTGCATGAAGCATTATTGAAAACCCTATATTTGATAAACAATTGGGCATAATAATCATGTGTTTGCAAGCTTTCAAAGGATTCCAAACAGAGATCCAGAACGAAAGTGATTATCGCCGCTGGCAGCGATGACCCCGGCAAGTGACGGTCCGGGAGTACAATACGCGCGATTCTCATCATGATCGTCATCGTGGACCGGACGTGCGCGTGACAGATTTGCGTCGTACGTGTTGTATCATATTCATAATTTTTCCTTGATTTGGTGCCTATAAAATTACGATCATAATGCGCTGTATTGTCAACGGCTGCACCAGCGGCGACCGTACCGACAAGTGAGAATCAGAACAGAATAGCTTTATTCAAGTTTCCAACAAAGAAACCGACAAGGCGAGAATACATGGAGTGGGTTGTATCGTTCGCTAACAGACCAGATGTGAGCTTGTTTACACTTGTTACGCTGACGTCATTACGGGTCAAAATCCAACTCCAGCATCTTGAAACGCGTTCGCGAAAACAGTAGAAGGCGCTGCCAGTTGGGTGATTTATCCTGAAATTTTAACACGGTGTTCACGAATTTTCACCTTTTTAAAAATTTGGTTTGCGACTATGATCAGGATACTGTTGAGTACGAAAATGCAGAAATTAAAAATGTCTACTCAAGCCGTGTCCATGGACCTTTAATACCAGCTTGTTGGACTTACACCCTGGATCGCTTCTGCAATTCTGATCATCTTGTTCATGACTGCTGCTTCTCACCTTCCCGAGGGGATGGAAAGCCAGGTAGAGCCGAGTGTCATCAGCGTAAACTAATTATTGAACACCATGGGCATTAATTAATGATATCCTGTGGGGGCACTGAACCAGAATGAATCGATAGCCTAGTAACATAGCCCTGTGACACGCCACAAAACACCACCCCCCCCAGAATCTGACGTAGCAGCACCTTTGACTAGATATGGAATGATTCGATCATTTAAGAGTAAGGAAGAGAAGAGAACCAATTTTATATGCGTTTCCAGTAACACTAACACATGCAGCCTCAAGATTAGTCCCAGATGGTCCCTTCTGCAGCCCGGTACAGTGCAGTTCCGTACGTCCTATTAATTGTCGGTATCTGACATGGCAACATGAAGATACCCGTCTGCATCTGATTTCTTGTCCCTTAGATAAATTGAAGATTGGATCGAGGCGGTATTTGAGATATGTTGGTGTCTAAACCGGATTTCTTCTTCAGCAGCGGGATGACATATGTATTCGTAAGAGCTCCGAGAAATACGCCCGAACGACCAGGAAGTTAGCAATCCTTGTGTATAACTGATAACAGATCAGTCCAGAAACAGTTTTAGAGCCTTTGGTTGGGCTAGGTCTAAGAGCAGCTTGATGGCTTTCAAAGCCTACTCTTCAGACACCTGTAGAAAAGTTGCTGAAAGGTGTTATTGGCATGACAGGTTCAATTGATCTTGTTTTGCAAAATCATTCTGCAAAATTGCACATCATGATCTTTTGGGACATTCATGGGTAGGTATTAGTTGTTCCACTCTACAAGATGTTAAACTGCTGAGAACACGGAAGGTTCACGTTAATCACAATGTAGTAATTTATTATACGCTGTCCTTAAAAGCTTTAGCAGAAAGAGAGTTTTTGTATTTATGCATTGTTCCTAGTAAGTCTCTTTGCATACTGTGAGACCGTCCTGAACCTCGTCGGCGCTCAAGACGAATGGAGCATGTTCTAAAACCAGAAAATCCCAGTGGGCAATTGAATTTATACGCAGAAGTGCAAATCGTATATTCTGCGCTGAAGACAATTCTTTTGCTAATTCTCCGAAGCTCAAACTTGTGGAAGCTTGGTTCAGGTCGGTTTGATTTTGATGAAACTTATCATCGTAGTGATCAGACGGTAAGGGACTATGAGTTTTTGAAAGATGAACTCACTACATTGTCCATGTTCCAAATCTTAACAGATCCAAAGTGGTGATTCCCGATGTGTGTTAACGTCGACTTACTTGTTTCAAGTCATGTAGGTCTATAATAGCAACTATCCAACACATCACACACATTACCCTCCCTAGAATCTGTACTGCTGGACACAAGCGCCACCAATTCCGTTCCGCATCGCTAATTGGTCGGCTGTTCTTAGACACTGCGCTACGTCATGGTACATAGGGGCCTAGCGTCAGACGGGTTTAAAGGCTCTTCGATTAGCTGAACAGGAATGAAAAAACGGTTTTCGCGGTACCTTGGATATCGCGCAACGACTAATAAGTGTCGATCTGATGTTAAGAAATTGGGTTCCTGATTCCTGACAAAAAAGACAAATTAGCTCACTGTTTTTGTAAGCCTTGCGTGTGGCATGACTTGACAGCAATCGAGAATTGAGCCGGCTAATAAGGTAAGAATTTTTTTTCACGTATTTTCACGTTTTTTCGTCTTTTTCCCATATAACGTAATTTATAATCAACTAGTCAGCTACTAGACAATTAGTTAGGAATATTTTGGTGCGTTAAATCGTTACATAGGCCAAGTATTTTGCGCAATATCCCGTGTACAAAATCCAAATATCACGGCTATTTGACCGGGTCCGAATATGTTAACAATAACAAGTTGTTGTGTACTGTCAGCCACTTGGGTAGAACGTTTCATATAGAAGTCCCTTGATGCCAATGAGGTATTACAATTGTTTCCGCCATGCGCTGTCGGCGTTGTGGTTGTGCAGTGGCTTCACCGGAATGAATAGCAAATACCTCATTTGCTCAATTGGACTTCTATATGAAACGTCTCTCCCGCCACTGGGGCATGTTACCGTCGACAACTTGTGAACTCCCTAGCGCGTGAAGATTTACCAAGGTCGCGTGGCTCCAATTACTGGTTTCTGACCGAATTTTAACTATGGGCGCGCTGTGTGCTAAACAACACGTCAATGGTGTGACTACGTACATCAGAATCTCCAGTTAGTGGCAGATAACCACTACTACCAACTGTCCAAGTAGCAAGAAGGGATTCATCTGGAAACATAGATTACGTGAATTTATTTTTCCTTATCGGCTTCAGAATTGTAGCATTAAATGAGTTGGAAGGGAGATGTCATGAGGATGCTGATATTGTGACCCCTCATCTAGTCTATGGAGGTTGAAACTTTGCCCGATCTCACTTTCCTTACATAAAAACCCATAGCCTTCGTCCCTTCTAGGACACTGAGAGTGGGGGACGAAGCTATTATTATTCTGGTATTAGCAATAGCAAAATCCTCTCTGCATCTACATTCAGCCAAGACTCGGTGATGGCACAAAGATAACTGATTCCTAATGACGAATTCGTACAATGCAGCCGATTTTGGTTTTGTGTTTTGCCCAATAACCTGGCATTCCATTAAGTACCGGGACTGCAAACAATAGGCGATAATTGGTGCACCATTTGTATATATATTATCAATAACCTGCAATGTCCTTTTTTAATAATGATATTGCTGGTACTTTAGAAAATATCGACTTTAAAGGCTCTAGACGGGGTTTTGTTTAATTTTCAGGAGGATTTATTCAAAGTACACTGATGATTTCCATTCAACGTGTTAATGTTATGGTTATCAACAACACACAATTGGTAATGATTTCAAAGTTTCTTTTTTAAAATATCCAACTTTTTTAAGTAGTGACGTTTCGCTTCCTAACAGGAGCTTTCTAAACCGATATGTCAGCTGATCCTTGGAATGACTTGGTGACGTCCTGGTGTGATGACGCCCTCTGGACCATCTGATCATAAAGATGACTAAGTTGGTACGCCCCTCTTCTGCAATCATCAATTTCTCATGTGGTCCCTATACCACTTTTCGCCTTATCCACCCATGCTTCTTTCTTGAATCCCTCGGCACTTTTTATCTTCCTTTTGATAAAACACATTCCCTCCCGTTTTGAGACGTTCCTCATTGCGACCTATCTGCTATTTCGATTTGGCCTGTTTGGTTTTCAGAGTCTCCTTTTGAGTAGCTCTTGGTGATTATTTTTTTTTTTATTAGTTTTTAAATTTTTTAAAATTTAACCTTTTTTATCAAGGTTTATTTCTTATCTCCAAATCGGGCCGGTAGGCCAAATTGCTATAGACTTTACAACTTAATCTTACTAGCGAAACATGCACTTGGGAGGCAGCAGCATTAAACGCGCCATATTGCCACATTCAAACACAATGCACGAAACAAGACACACAAGGACCGGATGGGTATTGCCGCTTTCTTAGCACTTATTTATTCCAGTTCACATCTTTGTGTTCTTTCTTTCTGGTCCCAAAGAGTCTGCCTGTTTCACCTATGTATGTTTTGTCACAATTGTACAAGGAATTCATACACACATCCGGTAACGTTATTGATATCAGCTTTGTCTTTTGGGATGGACTAGACATTGCTCATACTTAGATTGTGGTTTGACTGCATAGAATCTGGGTGGCTGTGGTAGATGCGTGGAGATGTTCGGTTACGCCTTGGATGTTGGTATGGTAACAAGTGCTCTCCTTTCTGTTTTTGTTGTGGTCTTGAGTATTTAGTTTTAGAGCTTTCCTTGTTTGACGGCTTTGTCTTTCTTACTTTCTCTACTGACATTCGGGTAACACATTCTTTAGCGCTAGCTTAATCTTATTCTCTCTAATCTTGTCTGTCTTCTTCTTCAGTTACTACTTTTTCCATTCTACCATTCTACCAATACGTTCTGAATGACACATATTTTAATGGTACACATGGATGGGGATTGGAAGTTTACTTTGGTCTGTATGTGCTTCTTCTGTTGACTAACAATTTTGACGCTAGCCATCTTTCTTTTCTTCTTTTCTGGCATAAGGGTGTCATAAACGATTTTGGCCATTGGCTTTCTTGTTCATGGGTGAATTTTATGTTGCCCGTATCATCCACTTGGTTTAGATGTTCTGTAAGCCGATCTATCTTGGCCATCTTTGTGATTTCCCAAACATCATCTCATATCGCTTTAACCTAATTCGTGGTTTACATTCCACTGGAGTCGTAATCTATGGCCTGCTGTTCTAAGAATTTCATGCAGATATTAGCGATAATCGGGGATACCGGACTGCCCATGGTTGTGCCGAAGCGTTGCAGGTATATTTGGCCTCTGAACAAAAAATACGTTGTATCAGAATAAACTCTACGAGATCCTGGATGTTGTCAATGGATAAAGTGTGCGATCTTTTAGCGTGGGATCATCTTGTAGTCTTCCCCCCGCCCCCCCCCTGTGACGGACAACTCCATAGCTTGTGGTAACAGGGACGTTAGTGACTAAGGATACAACGTCATGTGAGTTGAAGATTTCGTCTTCCTCATTTAACACTACTTCGGCGAGTTATGTTCCAGATGTTTGAGTTTGTTACCTTGTGTACTGTTTTGCCCACTAAAGGGCCAAGATGTCCGCTAGCGCTCTGGAAGTATTGTTCCTCATGGATCCCGTGTAATCACGATATGACTTAAGGCGTATTGGGCATTGTGTAGTTTTTTGGTGTAGGCAGAGATCGAAGTATGTTTTCAGCGTCGGGAAGGAGCTGCTTTGTATTGAACTATCAATGATAATGTCTTCCCCTTTTTCAAGGTTTGCTCATACCCCTAATTCCTCTTGGATTTCGAGTGGGGTCTTTGTTCAACCTTTCGGATGTTTTATCATCCTTCACATGCTCTTTACTCTTTCTTCATATCTCTCTCTCCATAACAACTGTACATCTGCCTTTATCTGCCGGTAAATCATATAGAATCTTCTTTGCTCAGATCTTTTACGAGCTTGTTTTTGCGTCTTTGGTTGAGCTAGACTTAGGGATTTAGCTGTTTTCAGCGCTCCCACTACTTCGGGCACGTTGTGTTTCGTTGCCTCTTCTGGGATTTTCCAACATGCCTTTTTCCGTCGCGATAATGAATTCGTCACGGGATCGTAGTGGGCGTGGGTGGCAAAATCAGCCCCCTTTCCAACACTTCATTCTCAGCCTTACTAAGCTTATATTTGGACAGATTTACTACCCTCCACCTCTTCACTGTTGGTCGCACTTAAGGCCGGCTCTTGGGTTTTGTTTACTACATGGTGTCAGATTCTCTTTACTGCCTGATCTTGACGCTTATCTTTTCCCATTGATCGTGTGTAACTTGTCCAGTTGGCGATATTTTTGTTTTCTGACGCTCGCTCTCGCGAAATCTCGCGATGTGCGTTGCTACGTTTACTTACGGCGGTCCGGTAATAATTTCCCTGGTGTAAACTGTGTCACAGACTGCGAAAGTTAATATCTAAAGTTGGTAATGCGCGAGAGATGAACGTTATCTGTCCTTCATAGCGACTGTGTGTAAATGAACTAAATCTCAAATATCTCTGGAAATCGAAAGGGGTTTACTTATGAGGTTTTGCATCATAGGGTCCCGTTCTATGTTTTGGATTTGGAAGTATCGTAATTGGTCTGAACCTATAGAACCTAGCGAGCAAAATTGAACGTTTTATGTCGGGTCTTCGTTGCTCGCAGACAGGAAAAAAGTTAACACGGCATCTCTACGGGACGCAATCCATTTTTTCCCCAATGCCTTTCGATATTTTTCCGCTTGGGACTTTTCAAACCCGATTCAGTTTACGCCAACTTTTTTTTCATTTTAGAACAGATTACGTACTTCCCGGACCGCGCCGTACTACTTACCGTAAACTATCGGTTGAGAAAGCTTCCTGTTAGAGACCAAAAAAAATTGTTTGATTGTCCTCATCCCACCGACCCTATTTTTGAATCCAGGAAAAGTTTTTTTTCTTGTACTGTGGCCAAAGAATACCGACCCTAAAGTTGAAATTTCCTAAAAAAATTTTTTAAAAAAACTTTCTGAAATGTAAAAAAGATGATGTTGTAACAGTTTTCTTGGGCATGTTAGTGGGTTTTTTTTTTGGGGGGGGGCCTTAAAGAAGCGAAACGTCATACGTAAAAAGTAATTTGGAGTTTTAATACGGAACTTGAAATCAGTAACAATTGAATCCTGATGAACCTTTTCAACGATATACACAAATTGGTAACTTTGGTTATGAGATTGTGACGAATGCTGCATCCAGTGGTAGTATTCTACTGAGGAATCTCTCCAAACAACATTTTCACATAATCTAATCAATATCATTTGTTTCTCTTATTCTGGCTGGTAGTATCAAAATACTGACTGTATTTATAGTGCTATATTTGCTTTTCTTGTTCTGACATAGTAAATTACTTATCAGTTTTGTTTTTAATTGCTCATAGCCTTAAGAACTGATTTGTTAAACTTTTATGCTAGTTCGGGATGAACTATACCACGATAAACAAAAATATTTCGTCTTGAAATTTCAATAAAACTAAAATCTGTTCCTTTTATTATGTATTTATTATTGGTATTTATAGAAGCATCTCGTGGCCCAGGCCAAATTACATGCCAGTTTACATAGAAAGAAAATTGCACATGCATTTTATACAATAATTATATACAACAAAAAAGCATATAAAAAGCACATATAAATGGTAGTACATCAAACCAAGAATAAACCTTTGAGAGAACTGTATAATAGAAGATACAATACTATACCAACAACCCAAACATACTCTACAATTTTTTTAAAAAATGAATACATCCAAAATGAAACAAAATTAACATACTGCTCATAATTGCCTGCACTGTGTGACCAGAAACAAGAATTATTATTGCACATACAAAAATTATATATTATTTATTAATCAGATTGTGGGGTTTACACAAAATTAAGACTTATTCAAAAGGTCGATAAATAGGAATGGGGCTGCACTGAAAACCTTTGTCTAACTCTGGAATCCTGTGAGATTTGGTGACTATTGCGCCAAGGCGACCATGACTCTCTAACCTTGTAGGAAGAATGAGACATTTAGTCCTATCATTCTTAGGTAGCCCTTCGGCAAACCTACGACAATGCTCCACTCTCCTATCAATGCAGAGAGTTCAGTTTGCAAATCAGTCAAAGCGTTCCATCAACCCATGCAGCCTCAAAGTAGTCAAGATGTCCCTTCTTCACCCGTACATTGCAGTTACCTACTGGTACTTGTAATTGTCAGTATGCTGACATCGGGACATGGAGATAAGTCTGCATCTGATTTTACTTGATCCCTTTAGAGAAATGAGATTGGATATATAGGGCAATGGTAATTTGAGAGGATGTTTGGTGTCTAAACCGGAATTTCTTCAGCAGCCGGGAGACATATGTATTCGTAGAGTCTCGAGAAAATACGCCCGAAGACAATGGAATGGTATCAATTCTCGTGTTTATAACTGATTAACCGATCATTCCAGAAACCGTTTAAGAGCTTGGTTGGGAATAGGTCTAACGGAGCAGCTTGATGGCTTTCAAAGCCTACTCTTCAGACAGGTAGAAAAGTTTGCCTTGAAGTGTGTTTGGCATGACCTAGGTTCAATTGAGCTTGTTTTGCAAAAATTCTGTGCAAATTGTCGGCAGGATCTTTGGACATTCCATGGTAGGTATTAGTTTTGTTCCCTCTACAAGATGTTAAACAACTGCTGAGAACACGGAACGGGTCACGTTAATCACATGTATTAATTTATGATACGCTGCCTGTCTTAGCTTTAGCAAGAAGAGAGTTGTATTTATGACATTGGTCCTCCGTAAGTTTTTTTCCCCCCTTGCATCATGTGAGCCCAGTCTCTGGACACATCGGGCGCTCAAGACAATGGAGCATGTCTAAACCAGAAAATCCAGTGGCACTGTAAGGTAAGACCAGAAGTGCACATCCGATATCTGCGCGGAGACATGTCTTTTTGCGAATTCTCCGAGCTGCCAAACTGTGAAGCTTGGTTTCAGGTCGGTTGATTTTGATGAAAAGTATACAGCGTATGATCACGTAAGGGACTATGAGTTGAAAGTACTCACAAATTGTCATGTTTCAATTTTAACAGACCAAAGTGTGATGCCCGATGGGGTTAGGTCGAAATTACTTATTTCAAGTCATGTTAGCGTTCTATAATATAGCAACGTCAACAACATCACACCATTTACGCTCCATAAATCTGTACTCGTTGACAACCAGCGCCACCAAGTCCTTTCCTTTTCCTCTTCCTTCCGCATCGCTAATTGGCCGGCTATTCTTAGACAATTGCGCTACGTCCAGGGACTCCCAGCAGTCAGACGCTGTGTTAAAGGCTCTGCGATTAGCTGAACAGGAATGAAAAAACGGTTTTCGCGGTACCTTGGATAACGCGAAAACGACGAATAAGGTTGTCGATCTCATTGTTAGAAATGGGTTCCTGACAAAAAGACCAATTAGCTCACTAGTTTTTGTAAGCATGGCGTGTGGCAATGACTGACAGCAGCATCGAGAATTGAGCCAGCTAATAAGGTAGAATTTTTCACGGTATTTTCACGTTTTTCTCGTCTTTTTTCCAAATATACACGTATATTATAAACTAGTCAGCTACAGACAATTAGTTAGGATAAGTTTGGTGCTTAAATCGTTACGATAGGCCAACTATTTTGCGCAATATCCATGTACAAAACCAAATCAACGCTATTTGACCGGGTTCCGAATCTGTTACCAAGTTGTTGTGTACTTGGTCAGCCACTGGGTAGACGTTTTCATATAGAAGTCCGCATTGATAGCAAAATGAGGTATTAATGTGAATTCCGCCATGCGTGTAATGGCTGTGTGCAGTAACGCTTCACGGAATGAATTAGCCATACCTCATTTGATCATGGACTTCTATATGAAACGTCTACCGCCACTGGGGGCATGTTACCGTCGAAAACCTGTGAACTCCCTAGCGCAGTGATATATTTTACCAAGGTCGCGTGGCTCAATTACTTTCTGACCGTAATTAAGTATGGGCGGCGCTGTGTCTAGACACACGTAAATGGTGTGACATAAACGTACATCAGATCTCCAGTGTAGTGGCAAGATAACCACTACCAACTGTCACAGTAGCAAGAAGGGAATTCATCTGTAAACACAGATGACGTGAAATTTATTTTTCTTAGCGGACTTCCATATTGTAGATGAGAAATGATTGGAAGGAAGATGTCATGATGATGATGATTGTTACCCTCATCTATTCTATGGAGTTTAACATTGCACGTCCTCACTTATCCTTACAACTAACTTACTTATTTTTTCAGTTTCATCGTGTGTTCCTTTCTTTCTGGGGCCAAGAGTCTGCCTGTTTCATTTCCATCATTCATTCACCTATTTATGTTTTGTCCATGTGGTGACAAGGGATTTCATACCACAATCCGGTAACCGTTATTGATATCACTTTGTCTTTTGATGGACACGACATTGCCGCAGACTTAGAGTGGTTTGACGCAGTAAAATCTGGGTGGCTGTTGTAGAGCGTTGGAGATTTTCATGTTAACGCCTTGGAATTGTATGGTATGGTAAACAAGTGCTCATCCTTCTGTTTTGGTGTTGTCTTGTTTTTTAGAGTTTGAGCTTCTTTCGCTTGTTTGACTGCTTGTCTTCTTAACATTTCCTCTAAGCTTTCTCTACTTGACCATTCCGGGTAACCACATTTCTTTAGCGCTAGCTTAATCTTATTCTCTTCTATCTGTCTGGCTGTCTTCTTCAGTTACTACTTTTTCCATTCTATCCAATAACGTTCGATGACACCTTAATTTATGGTACAAGGATTGTGTGATTGAAGTTTAAATATTGGGTCTGTTGTGTCTTCTTTTTGTAGACTAGCAATTTGACGCTACCATCTTCCCCCCCCCCCCCCCCTTTTGTTTCTGACAATAGGGTGTCCAGAAACGGGATTTGGCCATTGCTTTCTTGTTCATAGGTGAATTTTTATTTTTGCCGCGTATCATCCACTTGGTTTAGATGTTCTGTTAGCCGATCTACTTGGCCAATCTTTTGATGATTTCCAAACATCCATCTGACATATCGCTCCACATTCGTGGGTTTACATTCCACTGAGTCTTAGCTTATGGCCGCTGTTCAGAATTTCATGCAGATATTAGCGATAATCGGGGATACCGGACTGTCCCATGGTTGGTGCCGAAGCGTGTGCAAAGAGGTATATTTGGCCCTGACAAAAAATACGTTGTAGTCCAAATAAACTCTAAGAGATCCATGATGTTGTCAATGGATAGAAGTGGTTCGATCTTTTAGCGTGGGATCATCTTGTAGTCTTTGACGGACAACTCCAATAGCTTGTGGTATAGGGACGTTAGTGAATAAGGATACAACATCATGTGAGTTGAAGATTTTCGTCTTCCGGCAATTAAACACTTCGGCGTAGTTTTTGTTCCAATGTTTGGAGTTTTGGTTATCATGGTGTACTGTGTTGCCCACTAAAGGGCCAAATGGTCCGCTATCGCTCTGGAAGTATTGTATCCTATTGATCCCTGTCATCCACGAAAGGTCTTAAAGGCGTATTGGGCGTGTTGGTATTTTTTGGTTGTGCATAGATACGAGGTATGTTTTCAGCTGTCGGGAAGAGCTCACTGTATTGACTATCAATGATATGTCCTTCTGTTTTTGTTGTTGTCTTGTTTTAGTTTGAGCTTTCCTTGTTTGACGGCTTTGTCTTTCTTAACTTTCTCTACTGACCATTCCGGGTAACCACATTTCTTTAGCGCTAGCTTAATCTTATTCTCTTCTATCTGTCTGTCTTCTTCTTCAGTTACTACTTTTTCCATTCTATCCAATAACGTTCTGATGACACCTAATTTATGGTACAATGGATGGTGTGATTGGAAGTTTAAATATTGGTCTGTATGTGTCTTCTTTCTGTTGACTAACAATTTGACGCTACCATCTTCTTTTCTGACAATAAGGGTGTCCAGAAACGGAATTTGGCCATTGCTTTCTTGTTCATGGGTGAATTTTATGTTGCCCGTATCATCCACTTGGTTTAGATGTTCTGTTAGCCGATCTACTTGGCCATCTTTGATGATTTCCAAAACATCATCTACATATCGCTTCCACATTCGTGGTTTACATTCCACTGGAGTCGTAGCTATGGCCTGCTGTTCTAAGAATTTCATGCAGATATTAGCGATAATCGGGGATACCGGACTGCCCATGGTTGTGCCGAAGCGTTGCAGGTATATTTGGCCTCTGAACAAAAAATATGTTGTAGTCAGAATAAACTCTAAGAGATCCATGATGTTGTCAATGGATAGAAGTGTGCGATATTTTAGCGTGGGATCATCTTGTAGTCTTTGACGGACAACTCCAATAGCTTGTGGTACAGGGACGTTAGTGAATAAGGATACAACGTCATGTGAGTTGAAGATTTCGTCTTCCTCAATTAACACTTCGGCTAGTTATTGTTCCAGATGTTTGGAGTTTGTTACATGGTGTACTGTGTTGCCCACTAAAGGGCCAAAGATGTCCGCTAGCGCTCTGGAAGTATTGTATCCTATGGATCCCGTGTAATCCACGATAGGTCTTAAAGGCGTATTGGGCTTGTGTATTTTGGTGTGGCATAGATACGAGGTATGTTTTCAGCTGTCGGGAAGAGCTCTTTGTATTGACTATCAGTGATATGTCCTTCCTTTTTCAAGTTTTGCAGCATACCCACTAACTTCCTCTTGTATTTAGGAGTGGAGTCTTTGTTCAACTTTTCGTATGTTTTATCAACATTCAACATGCTCTTTACTCTTTCTTCATAGTCATCTCTATCCATAACAACTGTACATCTCCCTTTATCTGCAGGTAAAATCATAATAGAATCTTCTTTGCTCAGATCTTTTAAAGCTTGTTTTTGGTCTTTGTTGAGCTTAGACTTAGGTATTTTAGCTGTTTTCAGCGCTCCCACTACTTTGGCACGTAGTGTGTTTCGTTCCTCTTCTGGGATTTTCCAACATGCCTTTTCCGTCGCGATAATGAATTCGTCAACGGGGATCGTAGTGGGCGTGGGTGCAAAATTCAGCCCCTTTTCCAACACTTCATTCTCAGCCTTACTAAGCTTATATTTGGACAGATTTACTACCCAACTCTTCAGCTGTTGTCCACTTAAGTCCGGCTCTTGGTTTTGTTTACTGCATGGTGTCAGATTCTCTTTACTGCCTGATCTTGACTCTTTCTTTTCCATTGATCGTTGTAACTTGTCCAGTTGGCGATATTTTGTTTTCTGGAACTCGCTCTCGCGAAATCTCGCGATATGCGTTGCTACGTTACTACGGCGGTCCGGTAAGTATTTCCCATGGTGTAATCTGTGTCACAGACTGCGAAAGATATTATCTAAATTGGTACTGCGCGAGAGATTAACGTTATCTGTCCGTCATAGCGAATGTGTGTAAATGAAACTAAATCTCAAATATCTCTGGAAATCGAAGGGGTTCTATGGAGGTTTTTGCATCAGAGGGTCCGTTACTATGTTTTGTTTGGAATATGTATCGTAATTGGGTCTGAACCTATAGAACCTAGCAAGAAAATTGAACGTTTTTTGTCGGGTACTTCGATGCTCGCAGACACGGAAAAGTTAACACGCAATCTCTACGGACGCATCCATTTTTCCCACAATGCCTTTCGATATTTTTCCAGTCTTGGGATTTTCAAACACTGATTTCAATTTACGCCAACTTTTTTTTCAATTTTAGAAACAGGATTACGTACTTACCGGACCGCCGTACTACGTTACCGTAAACATTATCGTGTTTGAGAAAGCTTCCTGTTAGGCCAAAAAAAATTGTTTGATTGTCCTCATCCGACCGACCCTAATTTTTGAAATCAGGAAAAAGTTTTTTTTCTTTTACTGTGCAAAAGAATACCGACCCTAATTTTGAAAAATTCCTAAAAAGATGTTTTTAAAACTTTCTGAAATGTAAAAAAGATGATGTTTAAACAGTTTCTTGGCATGTTAGTTGGGTTTCATAATGTACAAAGATGCATTTTTGAGTAAGAATCAACTTGATTTTTATTAAATTAATACAAACAAACATGTTTCAATACAGGTTGTTATTGACATGAAAAAAAATCATCTATGGACAATCAAACAATTTGGGGGGCCTAAAAAAAAAAAAAAAAAAAAAACCCACAATGCCTTTCGATATTTTTCCAGTCTTGGGAATTTTCAAACACTGATTTCAATTTACGCCAACTTTTTTTTCAATTTTAGAAACAGGACCGCCGTACTACGTTACCGTAAACATTATCGTGTTTGAGAAAGCTTCCTGTTAGGCCAAAAAAATTGTTTGATTGTCCTCATCCGACCGACCCTAATTTTCGAAATCAGTTTTTTTTTCTTTTACTGTGCAAAAGAATACCGACCCTAATTTTGAAAAATTCCTAAAAAGATTTTTTTAAAACTTTCTGAAATGTAAAAAAGATTATGTTTAAACAGTTTCTTGGCATGTTAGTTGGGTTTCATAATGTACAAAGATGCATTTTTGAGTAAGAATCAACTTGATTTTTATTAAATTAATACAAACAAACATGTTTCAATACAGGTTGTTATTGGCATGAAAAAAAAGTTTTTCCGACCGACCGACCCAACTCTAAAAATTCATCTCATGATGGACAATGAAACAATTTTTTTGGGGGGGGGCCTTAGGAAGCGAAACGTCACTACTTAAAAAAGTAAGTTTGGATTTTAAAAAAGAACTTTGAAATCATGTAACAATTGAATCCTGATGATATACACAAATTGGTAATTTGGTTATGAGATTGTGACGAATGCTGCATCCAGTGGTAGTATTCTAATGAAGATATCTCTCAGACCAACATTGTTCACATAATCTAATCAATCATTTGTTTCTTTATTCTGCTGGTAGTTCAAATACTGTATTTATAGTGATATATTTTTTTTTAAAAAAAACAAAACTAGTAAAACTTATCGTTTTGTTATTTATTGCTCATAGCATTAAAGGTGCAACAAGAGATTTCAAAAGTCACCATATTTTCGTGATTTGTGATATGTAGTTGATTTCATTAGATTAGGACTCAAAATAGATTCCTTCCCTTTTATTAGTACCAGAAATACACTTAAAATGAAAACAAATGGTGATTTGTAGATGTTAGTATTTCAATAGAAAACTAGGCTGAATTTGTATTTTGATCCTATACGAAATTAGAAATTTCACCAATTTTTGATAACAAAGAAACAGTTGTTAGCTTAATCCTTACAGATCGGGATATTTTTTTACAAAGCTTTACACCAGCGACAAAATCAGAATTTTTACCATTTTTTCGGGACACAGTTATGTGAAATCTCTAGTTGCAAACTTTAAGAATGAGTTTGGTAAAATTTTATGCCGTGCGGGGAACTATACAACAAGAACAAAAAATTATCGTCTTGAAATTCATAAAACTAAATCTGTTCTGACAAATGGACCAAAATTATGGAACTCGTTACCATATGATTTAAGAACGGCCACAAGCGTCAAAACATTCAAAGATAACATTTCAATCTTTCTTAAAAACGACAACTAGGAAATCTTCAGAAATTATTTTTTATATATAAATATATTTGGCAAAAAATGCACGTTTGATCCTATGATATTGGTTTATTCCGATATGCCTTCAACATTATATTAAATTTATATTTGTGTATTTAGTATTTTTGTAATCTTGCATTTTGAGACATTCTTCTTGTGTGTGTTTGTGTGTAGGGGTGTGTGGATGGGTATTTGTTTTATGTAGTTTTTAATGTGTTTTTGCTCGTTTGTTTTTATAAGGTGGTGCAATGCTTTTCAGGCTTTGCCTTTTATTGTATCTCCGCCATCATTGTTTGTATTTTTGATATTGATTTCTATTTTGTATTGTAATTTTGATGGAAAAAATAATTTAAAAAAATGATATATGATGATAAGCCCGTTGTATAATTATAGTCCGCTGTACTCATAGTCCGGCTACAACGGTAAAGAATAGGGCACTCAATTCAGTTGACTCTTCAAGCAACATTAGTTTCATGCTTTATTCCGTTATCGTCTACGGAGCCCGGACTATGGCTCCAGGCGGACTATATCTGCTTTCACACCGTCATAGAGGGACATTTAATTTTAGCCATGAAGCAGATGTATCCATGTGCTTTTAACTTGCTAGAAAATTGTTCATGCATTTTCATTTCCCAAATTGATTTGTGTCTTGTAATAGCCCCTAATTGTTCTTATGCAAATGTATCACTGTATTTTTAATTTCGATACATACTCCTACTTTTTATGCATAGTGCCCAGTTGCCAAAACTTGTTCATCAGCAAATGTTATATCACGTATATCCTAACGTCTTTTTCTGAAAAATGACTACCAACCTGACGATCACCGCAAAAAAGAGGTAGCGTTATTTTTCTTCTAAGTATTGGCAATTTCCCCCTAAATACACGGCAGTGGTCCGCTCCATGATTTGTGGAAAAGTGCAATTAAATGCAGGTAAGGAAGGATATAATCACAAGCACAGTTTTACGAATATTCATGTCAACAATTTTTACGAGTAATGATGTTGAAACTCATGTTTGAAGGTATTAAAAACACGTCTTAGACATTTTTATCGTTAAACAACTTTGAGTATAACCTGTTAATTACAAGCTTTCGGTAAATTTCTTACACTCGCAGCACCTTAAAGTCATTGAAAGCCCGGCCACAATCAATACATGTATTGGGTAAGCTCTGCTCATAGCCTCGCAATGCAATAGTGTGGTTTGGTGTGTATTCCCGTTGCTAAAATTGATTTTGTTGCTGTTTGGGTTTCAATAGGCCCTAAACTGTCAGAAAATGCCCCTCCTGCAAGGGGGGAAATGTTAAAGGGGGATTTTAAAATCGAGTCAAATTGTATTATACAATAACGCGTTCCTCTCCTCATAAAGATTAGAAAAAATATATTTTTGCCTAGGTTCCAACCTTTATTTAAAGCGGTATAGCCCCATAATGGTTCAAGGTCATACCCCGATGCTGTTGAAAGTGGTGTCAAAATGATTCCTTTTGTCATACTGAAACACGAAATGCATTTAACTGTTTTGGTGATATCACTATTGCGACATCCAGGGAAAGTTTTGGTGACCCAATAGACTATGTAGACCCTTGCTACGTTTTGTTATGTAATTAGCCAACCAAATGTCACACACTGTAAAATAATATATTTTGGATCCTGTGAGACAATACAAACAACTCAAACAACTTATCACCAGTTTGAACAAAATCTGAGCATTTTACCCCAGGATGACCTTTAACCATTATGGGGCTATAGCGCTTTAACTAAAGGTCGGAACCTAGGCAAATATACTTTTTCTAGGAGACAAACATGTTAATGTACATTTAGAACACAATTTGACTCGATTTTAATTTTTTTCCCTGTAGTAACATTTCCCCCATTTGAAGAAGGGGGCAGCAGTCCGAAAATTTGCACCCCATAATTTTCTGACAGAATGGTTCCTATTGAATGAAAAACAGCAAGAAATCAATTTTAGCACAAAAATCCTACGGGAACTGTTTCATTGACATACCAAACCATACTAAAAATGGCACGATACGTATAGTATACAGTAAAGTGAACACACGTGTTCGGTCTTAACCCATTCACTTATCCAAAGCTTATTTGCTTTGTAAAATGTTCCTATTTCATTAGTTCTGCTCTAGTATGTTTAAATATAAAATCCTTGAAAATAATAGGCCAAGGTCTCCAGTCACTAGGCAATTGTGCACCATTTCCCTTATGAGCAGACAATATTTGTATACTGATAGTAAAAAGTTACTTTTATGGACTGATAAAGTAATATATCTACAAACAATAAGTAGTAACTCTGCCATGGAAATTGTTTAGACATGTTCACGAACGTTCGTTATGTTGTGGTTGAGATCCTGAATTCGTAAATTGCTGAAGATTCATGCATGGACTTGATGGATAGGGTCTTTCAAAAGATATCCATCGTCAGATTGAGAATAATGAATGGTCGAAAAAGCTCGATGTCATCGCCACTGGTTGTATATCTTTCCTTGAAGAATGCCTGGTCGGTCGGGAGATTATCTTATATTGAAGTGAGATATTCCATTGCTAAAACACTTCTAAGGGCCCGTACAAATCCTTTGCAGCTTGAGAGAGATACCAGGGTTCCCAAAAATATTTCCCCCCCCCCTAAAATTCAGGACATTTCATTGCATAACTTTCGCTTAGAACTGGATGATCGCAAAATTTTTAACAAGTTTTGAAGAGAGGAAACATTTGGCTCTGCCACAAAAGTCGTTTCTTTCAACAACACTTTGGTATCAACACTTGCTCCCTTTTTTCCAAAAATGTTCTTGTCAGAAAAGTACAGTTTACCGTATTCAAAGGTCTAAAGTAGAAATTAACAATTTACAACAACAGTTTCATTCCATATGCATTGCGATCTGAGGTAATAAGCTTAGACATTGAACGCATGGGCAGACCAACCAACAAGACAAATATGCAGAAAAATAAAGAATGAGGTGTAAGCTTAACAGTATTTTTCTTTGTCATATTGCTCTTTTTTTATGAAAGGAACGGGCAAATGGTTGAAATGCCGTTTCAATCAAAATAAGCTTAATTGTTTTGTCATTCAAGGCAAGACTCAATTTTAAGGTCAATAGTCAGCACTGATTACATCATTATAGTGTTTACACATGCTGCTTTTATACCAATTTGCTGAGGTTCCTTTTGCTTACTCGTCGAATCTCATCTCATGTTTGTTTGTTCTGTATATTTGTCTTCTTTGTCATTTGTTTGCCTATCGTTTCATGTTTTTTAAGCTTATTTCTTCAGACACAAAAAATATAGAAAGGGAAATGAAGTCGTTTGTTGTAAATTGATCTTTCATCTTGACTTTAACCTTTGAATACGGTACAGGTACCACTTTTTCTGACATCATTTTGGAAAAGGGAGAGTTTTTATGCAAAGTGTTTTTTTGAAAAGTAACGACGTTTGTGGCAGAGCCAAATGTGCTCTCCTCCCTTCAATTTTTTTTTTAAAATTTTTCTAACATCCATTTCTAAGTGAGGGGTGGGTTCTACGTTTTTTTGCCCAATTTTTCGATTGTAATTTCCTTGACTTTTTTAAACCATATGTTACATATGCATGTTGAATATTTGTAGCCATGTTGAAAAGTTTTGAAAAATGGTAATGTATTTTTGATATTGTGCCATGGTAACTGAACAGGGCCTCTGATAGGCTAAACACTTGAAAAAACGTAACTGCGTTAACCAGTACTGGCAAACTTCAACCATACTTGGGGGGTAGAAGTTGCAATGGGTACAATGCGCAGAAAACCATGAAGCCCGGATTTTTGATATGCCATGTCAACCAGAGCTGACCTAATTATGCAACTTTTTATGCATAATTCAAAATTGAACCCTATTGGTTCATAACATTCCGGGTATGATCCAGACTTATTAAGCTTGCAAAATGCGTGTTTATCAGAAGCATCTATCATATTTGTTTGATCTTCAAAAGCGTTCGACACGCTAGAATTTAATTTCTTCATGATCCTCTTGGAAATAGGTTTTGGGAAATCCGTCTAAAATGGGTTGAAATTCATGTATAGCAAGTTGAGTTCAGTTTTGGGTAAATGGATGGGTGTCGGAAAACGTTTTCTTTTGAAAGAGGCATAAGACAGGTTGCCCGTTATCCATTATTATTGTATTTTAGCAGTTGAGATTCTCAGTATTAACATCCGGTCAAAATTCTTATATTGAAGGTATTACTGTTAAGGTAGACAATTTTCTAAAAATATCAAATTTGTCAACGAGCCGATGACACCACTTTTCGTCAAAACTATTACGTCGGCTAAAATGCAATCCCAGTATCGAAGACTTAGGCAAGGTGGCTGCCCTATATTAAATAAGAAAAAGACAGAAGTTCTTTGGTTAGGTGAAATCCTCCCCCTAAGATTTTCTTAATACATTCCCTGGGCAACACATAGAAGAAAAAAAAAAGAATGGTCCAATTAAAGACTTGGGTATTTACTTTACAAACATACGACAATAGCTTATAAAATGAATGGGGATGAAAAATTGAAAAATGAAAAGGATCTGTACATTGGGAAAGGAATATCACTCTAGTCGGTAAGTTTACTGTTTCTAAATCCCTTGCTTTTGTCACAAATTATGTATACTGCGGGCTGTTTTACATACACCAAAAGCAGTAATTACACAAATCAAAAAAGTAGTCTGAATTTCTTTGGATAACCAACACCGCATAAATTAGATGTTTACTTGCAAACAATTATAATGAGGTTGTTTAGATTCATGCGACAATTGCATTCAAATCATGTTGTCTAAAACTAAGGTGGGATAAGTGATTTTTGATGTTCCGATGGTAGCTGGAAACACCTATGAAATTGGCAGTTTAATAGAAGTTTGGGGGTCTTCCACTATGTTTACACTAAATCTCAATAGCCCATTTTAAAACACTTTAGAAAAAATGGTCAATCTTTCTATGATGAAATATTGAATGTTGGTGTAAACTACAAAGTTGTATGGTACAAAAATGTCCAAGCTTACCAAATGAAATATTAAATCAAGTATTAGGGGCACTAGTTGGATAATGGTCAAAAATAAACCATATCCTGTAAAATTGGATTGATTCTAACTACCTTACTGTAAGAGATATTTTTACAAAGGATGGTCTTGCTTCCTTGCTTCCCTGCAGATATCCGTAAACAAACTTGAACGTACACGGCCTCGTGCTAACTGCCTGTTTGATTTTGCGAGGTGAAAAAAGGGTAATTTAATAGGTTATGGAAGGGCATCGATCAAAACGCGATTTGGTACTAATTTGATCGTAACAACATCAATTTGTCTGAGCCACCAACACAAATATATCAACAATGAGCAGATTCAACTAAAAGATATATGACCCTAACATGTTTTATGAATTGTTGGTGCAGAATAAACTCGCTCCATGGCAGAAATTTACTGGGCAAAAACAAAATGGTATCTCTTTGAAACGGGTTTAATTGGAAAATGTTGGAATTTTAAGCTGAAATGTGGTCCAAATGATGGTGAGCTTAATTAATTTTAACACTTTAACTTCTATACAAATTTTCCTGTTAAGAGAAAAAAATCTTTAGAAGTGGATTTGATCGATAATAGTATATGTCTTGATGTAATGTGAGAAGATGTGGCCTCATCTTTACTGACCTTTTAAAAAATAATACAATTTTTGGATATGGGTTAACAAAAAATCTTACCAAAATATAAACGAAAACATTTTATGCTTGAATCTAATTTTGCCTCCATACTGTTTAGGTTGTTAACTGAATCACAAAGCAACTCTCGTTTATTGAATTTATATCATTAATTATGCATTATTTGTCATCTACAATGCAAATTACTCGCAATTTTGAAAATACACATATGGATGTCAATCAACTTAAATTGGGTACTGATTCAAGAGATTAAAAATAGAGCAAATATTTAAAAAAAAAAGCTTAACTCACGATATTTATCATTTGCTGATCTTGATAAATTATCTACGCTCTTTTAAATTATCACTTTATTTTTGCTCATTTTAAATTTATATTATTTGTAAAATTTTCTTGAACAATGTATATGTATTTTGGCTATATTTTTCATCCTGTTAACATTTGTTGAATGTATTGAACTTTTTGTCAAGTGTTTTGGTATTTTGCTCTCATTGTTAAGCACTAATGCTTGAAGGCGAAATAAAAAAAAAAAATTGAAGCCCTAAGCAAAAATCCGGCTTCATGGTTTTCAATCACAGCCTTTGGATGCTTACTGCTGTCCAATTTCATTTTTTTGATACGACCTTTCTTTTTTGAGTTACGTTCGTTCCGTTTCATAAAATCCCTATTTTCACCATTTGAGATATTGAGCAAACGTAATCGAAATATAAAAGTTGCAAAAAACTATTAATTTGGCCCCACAATTTGGAAATCATTATTCATTTAATTTTAAAAATTAAATTATTACATGTTTGAGTGCATTTTGGTGCACATTGGGGATATCTAATGTGTTAACAAATTAATTTTTAAAATAATCGTCTTAATAGCACTGGGTGAGTGATAATAAAGAAAATACATAAGAAAAATACTGTCGAGCTGAAAATTTCGAGTTGGTTTGAATTCATAATGATTTAGTTTACTGTTTTTAATAATTAATTTTTGAAAAAGCTTGTAATAATGTGGTCATAATAAAAAAAATATTTTTTGCTTAAAAATTACAGGTGAGCAACTTTTTACCTACCATTTATACAAAAATGCATCGAACGTTGCGAGACTTGCTTACTTAAAATCGAGCATAAAATTTGAACGGAAATGTCCTATTTTCCTCAAACAAAAAGCAAATGAAAGCTAAAGTTCACACTTTCCTATCATGCTCTAATTCTCAATTGTGCTAGTAGACTATTTTCTCAATATGAAAACGTAGCGCCCCCCCCCCCCCCTCTGAAAGTTGCTGCAACCAAAAGTCCTCGAATTTTACAGGGGGGGGGGAACTTATCTTTGGGAGCCCTTATCTCGGCGTGGATGCCCACTAATGGCTGTACAAACTATGTAGCAATAATAACGCCGGACATTGCACATTTAATGTTCGTGTTCGTCTATCAGAGTAGGCCAAATAATCCACTTCACTCATACGTTCCCGCTAAGAAAAAGATGCTCATCTCGTGTTTATCGTTATTCCATAAATTCAACATGTGGACCCGACAAAAATTGTGTACAGTTCAAGTGTGGAGTGATTAATGATGGGCCATTTAAATCATTTTATTCATATAACGTACGGGAGCCGCAGTGATATGTTTAAAAAACAGTATGATCTACTGGGTCAAATGCTATATAAATCAATGAGGTACATGAGTGTACATGTTATTTTCAAGAATTTCACTATTTCTTTTAAGAAATCTAGTAGACCCACAAGAGCAGGGAGTTTAAACACGTTCAAAAAAGTCATCTCAATCTGTCTTCTTCTTCTTCTTGCGTATGAGGCAGCAGCTAAATATGTTGTAGGCGTTGGAGCCAGCTCACTGTTGATTGGTTGGGGTTTGAGAATCTATGTCCACCGGTGGACGAAAGGTAGGGCACTCATTGAGAATGTGATCCGCAGTCTGTGATGGAGAACCACATTGGCTGGCTGGATATGACCGCAGCCCCCATCGGTGCATATTGCTGTTGAAGCGACCGACTCCTGTGCGAATCCGGTTTAAGGTGACCCATTCCTTGCGTGGGAGATTGCTACCAGGTGGTCGTTCTGTCATAGGTGTAATAGTGAGTTGGTCTGGTCTTGAAGTATCTAGCCAGGCAGTGTTCCATGTCTGTAAGATGTTGAATGGGGAGCTGGAGAGTTTAGCAGCGTGTCGACAGAAAGGTCGCCGAGAGCACCTGTCTGCCGAGCTGGTGTGATTCTTGACAGTGTTATGCAGCAGGTGTGACGTCAATCTGTGACGTCGAATGGGGGTTGCCTATCACTTACTTGCAATTCACACCAAGATCCACTAAAGACCGCATTCGATGACAAGAAGGACCATCTGTTACAGATGATTTTGGTATAGCGTACAATGTATCAAACAAGTTCCTTAAATCAAACCTAATATTCAGGTACTGAGGTATTTGAGGAACTCCTCGTAAACATGTAAAGGCAGATTCAGTTTGTTAACCGTGCTCGTGACGAAGTCATAATTAACTCAACTTCCCATGCTTCAAATAAAATCACAGAGGTCCGCATAAATGATACTCTAGGATATTATAATGAAGCATAGAAGAGATAGTCTGCTGACAGTGTCTGCATCACGCCTTCTCAGCAAAAGTGAAATAGATAAAGAACCTCAAGCTGCTGCTCAAGGAGGATATGGCGGATCAAATTTTTACAAAAGAATCACAGTGTGAAAGATCTTCGAATAACAAAACGCGTGCAACCGTTCAATTTGGTCGCGCATTTGCTCCTGAAAGCGTTACTCCATTGTAGCAAACGGGGCACAACTTCTCATGCGGCCAGTACTTGAAGTGTCTTCTGCAAACATCAGGCTTCTGACAAGCCGCTTAATTTGGAAACCGACAAAGACCATATCAAAATGTAACTTCTCGCTTTTCTCGAACCGAAATGTCAAATTACAAGAAAAGCAATGGAATAGAATGCAGTGACAGAATTCTCGAACGGCATTCTAATATCTTGTATCTTCAACCAACTATTAGGATGAACACAGGATATATCTTAGAAACATACATAAAAGATGCACTATCCGTCAAACATTTAAAGAGTACACTGAAAATACCTACTTTCACGTTATGAAACGTTAGTAATTTGGGGCATGTCACTTGTGTTGTGATGTCATGTTTGTCAGTCTGCGTCCATTTTAATGTGTTTTGATTGGTAACTTAATTTTGCTCAGGGGTAGTCTCTATCGGGCCTCATTGGCCTTTCGACTGCCTAGTGCCTCCTCCTTGTCACTGTCTTTATTTGTAAATTTTGATAAGTGCTTGGAAAAAACTTGATATGATGATGATATTCAAAAAATCAAACCTGCCGTGAATTTTAAGTCTTCTCATTAGTTTTGTTAAAACTTTCATCTTAGATACATTTTTGCAAAAAAGTTCGTGTAAAACCTTCAAATTTAACATTGAACACTAATAATTACTTACTTTCAATAGGTCACGCGTACATCACGCCTTGCTTCTTGCAGTTGCGCCCACACTAGCCCAGGTGAAAATGTAGCGACCATTTTACCCAAGATGATTTTGCTAAACAGTTCATGAGTAGATGTGAAATCCGATATGGGTGAAGGCACATTGTTATTAGTTATCTTCTTTGTTTATGATCGCTTAACGAGCGACATGACCTACTTCAGTTTCATAATGCTATATTGATACGCCTCTTTAGTTAACTACTTTCACTACGTTGTTATTTTGTTTTTCTTTTATTCTTATCCCATGGCACCTGAACATACAAAATGAACAAGTACCAGTTTTATTTTATATATATCAGACACACCATTTCCTAAGATTGGATTTATTTTTTGCGCCTTAAAATAATTTTGAAATTATAAATACAGGTTATGTCAGGTACAATTCGCCCTGCACAGAATGTTGCCCAACCATGACTCTTTACAATGACCCAGCTCGGGTGACCTTGCATGAAACGATTATGAAAACGATTACATTATCGTGGTATACGGGTATTTCCCCTGTTGCATCACTCTTACAAATAAAGATCAATATAGATCTGCTATGGTTCTATAAAGAACCTTAAAAAGTTTTATGAAGAACCGTCAAAATTTAAGTATGCCTACACTCTAAAAACTATTTTACTCAGTGCGGTGAGTAAAGCGTGTTGAGTCAAGATTTAATCAGCATGGAGTAAAACACACATTTCCGCTTTACTCTTCACCCGTGCAAAACTGTGAAATACATGTTGAGTAAAGCAGTTTTTGAAATCTAACTCAACGTTGCGTCACAAAATAGTTTGACGCAGTGACGGATCAGAAATTACCCCGTGTTGAGTCTGATCTTAAGCAACGTTGATGACCCCAGACACGTGCAACCCAAGAATTGCCGCGGACATATCAACGGCAGATGACAAGCTGGGATGTCGCGGAAATGCTGGCCAGCTGGCCATTCTGATATTTTACACCAACAAGTTATAATCAGATAATAATTATTAGTGTGGTGATGCAATGGACTTGTCATTGAAATTGTGAGATTTCGGCGTAACCGGGATATACGGTACATGATATCAAGCTTATGAATTCGGCAACCTTTCATGCACCGAGTGACTTGATGCCTGTAATACTGTGAGCGCTGTGTATGGGGATTCGCTATTGCTCAGTAAACATATAGGTTGTATTTATGCCGGCATGGTATTTACAATTAATCTGACAAATTTATAACCTATAATTTTACTGGTGCATGTACATCGATACACGACTACACGACATGCAGGTGCATCTACATATCATGATTTTGAACCACCAGGGACTTCAGTAATGAAAATATGTCCTTGTAGATTTTGTGTTATTTTTTAAATACCAAGAATACCAAAGTTAAGTAAATCTTGCTTGTGTCCTTTTGATGTTTGAAAGAGTAGTTCTATTACAGAAATCAAGTCAAAATATCTGGAAGCTTCGAGTGTACTGAACAAGCCATTTTACTCAACCTGGTGAGCAACCTGTAGCTTTCTGATGAAAAAACATTTGCGTTATACCTGCATCCAAAGTATATATTTATCAATGTCAATTAAGTAAAATTAATGTTGCTCAACAATTGGACAAACAGTGTGCCCAACATCAGTTGAGTCAAAACATGTTACTCAACGGTTGAGCAAGGAATCTACTCAAATACAGTAAAAAATATTACTCCTTGTGGGTTGAGTAAAGTTTTATCACCCTGTTGAGTAAAAAAAGTCACAGCTCAACTGGTGCTAAGGTTGTTCCTCTTTATTTATAAAGGTGGCGATATGCATAATGCCAGTAATTACCAGCCGATTCAAATTAAATGGTTAATCATCGACCATATCTGTGGAGCCTGGTGTAAAACGCATTCATTGCATAATTAAATGCATTAATTGCATAAGCTGCATAATTGCATAAGCTTCATAACTGCATGAGCTGCATAATTGCATAAGCTGTGAAAGATGCATAACTGCATAATCTGCATAATTACATAAGGTGCATAATAAGTCGTTTAAGCTGCATTTATAAAGTTGCATTTATTGCCTTTAATTTGATGCAAAGCTCATTCGCATCGGTTAGGTATAGACCGAGCTACAGTCGTTTGAATCAAGTAGTCCGTTTTGCGCTCTGTCCATGGATTCGCATTAAAACGAATGTCGTTCAGCCGAGCAAATCCAGAATGTCCGGAAGGAAATCCGGCTATTCATTGATTGCAGAATAAATGTGACGATATTTAAAGTATTTCAAATAAATCTAGCCTTTACACCATTGATATTAACAGAGATATACCTTTATTGTTATTTTGACCGCCGTGCATTCAAATGGGAATCCGTGCATAAGAGAAAATGACTACTTATTCAAAAGACTGTAGCTCGGCCTATACCTAACCGATTGGAATTATCTTTGTAGCAAATAAAGATACATTATGTTAGATATATTTTACTTAAAAATTCAAAATGGCGGGACACAATCAGGGTCTATTTTTACTCACCCTTTAGATTAAGTAAGAATTGTAATTTTAAGGATATTACTGTGTATTAACTGCGATCGCCATCGTAATTATTTTGGGACATTCCAAATTCTTGAACCAATAATTTGAAAATTCTGTTGTTATAAAAAATTACAATCATTTGTGCATTTGACTCATTTGTAATTCAAAAATTTAGTAATTTTGAAAAACAAAACAAAAACATGAACATAAAATAGTAAATAAAATCAAGGTGTGAGCCCTTCAGCGAATGTAACGGTTGACAACAATTAATATGGGACTGTCACGCGATCTAGCCAACGAACCTGACATTGCATAAGCTTAAATAATAGTCTTTGTTTAGTTCAATACATAACACATTAAATTTCCATTGTAGTGCAAGAGAACGTATGAATGTGACGGTACTTGTGGACGTCACCTAGGCGCGAAACAGACGCAATAGTGCGTGAATTGAACCTCTACACCAGTGATGTGCGCCGATGTGTATGTGCGCTCGTATTTCAGTAAGCACACAAACCATGAAAAAAATAATTTATCATGGTAGGGTTAACTGGAGACAACATAATCCTTTCAAAATAACAGAAATAATTAAAAATTGTTTATTCTAATAAAAATGCCTAAGACATTGGTAATTAGTGCGTAATTTAATTTCTGGTTGATTGGTGTTATTTTATGTTCAGTCAGCTTCAAAGTTTGCGAGTATGTGACGTTGAATGATTATGTGTAACAGCTGCTTTGTTGTAACATTGGAGTGACGCGAGGGACATACTCAAAACTTATGAAATATATGAAGTGTAAAATGTCTTTCTATTGCGGCCCTTTTCTCTGTCCATGGTGTTACTTTGTACAACGAAAAAAGTTAGAAACTCTGTGTTTGTTGGTGATTTCTAAAATGAATAAATTGTCACCGGAATTTCTAATCCCCGATATCAGTGTCTAATGTTGAAGCCTTCACGCGGCGGCCCTGTTAATGTCACATCATCTGTTGTGGCTAACTTATTCAACAATTAAAGTCCAAATTTCGTGTTTATAACACCACTGTTAACATCTTGAAGACCGGCCCTTAATTTTAGTCAGCTGAGCTACTCATCTCACAAAGGAACATTCCTTATGGCAAGCACCAAGGTTTGTATCCTGCAGCTAAATGTTGAGGGTCTCACCCATGCTAAGCGTGACATCATATAACAGCTCTCCAGGGAGAACAGAGTGAATATCCTCCTCCTCCAAGAAACTCGCTGAGAATCTGAAGAGAAACTGCAAATCGAAGGTTTTGACCTTATTATTTGCTTTGTTCCGCACAACAAGCATATGGGATCGTATACAAGCGAGATCAACCCTGCAATCTTCGGTGAATTCACCGATCCAGTGGATAACATTTGAGGCAATGGGAACTCACTTCATCAACATCCATAAGCCACCACCAGCTGAGGCAGACTTCAACTTCCTTCCAGCAGTTCAGCGGAGCTCCTTCGTCTGCGGAAATTTTCAACTGTAGAAATACAGAGTGGGGATACTCCAACATTGACAAGAATGGCAAAGCGGCTCTTGAATGGAATGATGTCCAAGACCTCCAAATGCTGTTGATAGTAAGGGCCCACCTACTTTCTAATCAAGCAGCAATGGGACATGGACCTGTCCCGACCTATCAACAGTCACCAGCGACATCCGATCCCGCTGCTCCAGAACGATCCTCCCTAGATTCCCCAGACCAGGCCATCGCCTTATCTTGGTCACCAGTGACATCAAGGTCACGATCTCCAGCCTCTATACAGAAAGAGATGGAATTTCAGGAAAGCCAACTGGCCCAAGTTCAAACAACTCACCAGAGAATTGTCATCCCAGCTTCCAGACCCGGCTTCATCTAACATCAACAATGCATATTCTGACCTCTGCTCTATGCTACCTCTGCTCTATGTCAAACATTCCATTCCAACAGGCAGAAGGAATCCCTACACCCCCTGTTGGGACAAGGAATGCGACGAGTTGTACAAATTGTATTGTGACGCCAACTGTGATACCAGACGTACCAGATGGGAGGAGGAGATATCCAATATCAATTTTACCTACTCAAGCCGTAAGGCTTGGGACACCATCTGCAAGCTCTCCGTGCGTAGCTGCATGTGCAGCTAAGCAGTGTCCTGTCTCTGCAAAATCCAGTACTTGTCAACAATGTAAAGTTGCAAGACCACACTCCACAGGCGAAAGCCCATGCTCGTGCTGTTAATGAAGAGATTAAACAGCTTCTACAAACCTCTCGACCGTCAAGCTCCATGTCCCAACAATTCACATATGATGAGATCACCGAAGCAATTAAAGTTCTCAAGAATCCTATCTCGCTGCTATCTCACATCTGATACTCGGTAGGATCAATGATACGGTCGAGGCAAATCTACCCCGCACCCAAGCTGGATTTCGAAGAAGTAAATCAACAAATGATCAGAGAAGAGACAGCCTTCCAGAAGAAGCAGAATTTTGGAGCAGTCTTCATAGATCTAACTGCTGCTATGATACAGTCTGACATTGAGGTCTCTACTTCAAGCTACTCAAAATCTTCCCTGATGTCAAGCTTGTCACATTCATAATGCTGCTCATTCAAGACAGATCTTTCGTCCTGTAGATATCAAATGGGCAATGCAGTAGAAAGCGTAAACTTCGGAACGTTGTCCCACAAGGTTCTGTCTTTTCCACATTTACGTCTCAGATATGCCAAAGGGAGATTGTTCGCAATACTCCTACGCAGACGGTACGGCATTTTGAATAGCTGCTGATTCCTTTGAGGCCTTAGAAACAGTATTACAGAAAGACCTGATCATTGTAAGCTAATTCTTCCATCGACGCGATGGCACTTGAAACTCAGCTAACCTAAGACCGTCAGCTCTGTTTTTCACCTTGCAAATCGATGCGCAAAAAGAGAACTTAATATCACTCTAGATGTAGATAAACTGTCACACGACCCAACACCTAAGTACCTTGTCGTCATAATGGACCGCAACCTTATTTTCAATCAACACACCAAGGCAGTCGCTGCCAAGACGCAGTCTCGTATTAATCTCCTCAGAAGGCTCGCAGGAACTGGATGGGGTACATCTTTCGACAATTTTACATACATCAACTGTTGAATTGACACTCAACTGCTGAATACGCTCCACCAGTATGGAGTCACAGTGTATACTCACACAAGATTGATGTCGTTCTGAATGATGCAATGAGACTTGTTAGTGGTTGCCTTTTGGCGACGCCTGTAGAATATCTTCCAATTCTGTCTGACATAGCTCCTGCAAACCTTAGGAGGAACTTTCAGACGATCAAGCTCGCCAAGAGGTGTGATTAACCTGGTAGCTTAATCCCCCACCAACGCTCTTTGAGGATCAGAGAATTCCACGGAATTACTTTGCTACCCAATCCATGACGATGCAGTCGCAGTATCCGTATCGATCATCCTGAATCAACGACAGATGGTCATCCTCTACCTTGAACCTAAAGCAGTTTGTGGACAGCCCATCTGGCAAGCCCAAAAGCTGTGACCCTGATAGGAAAGCATGGGTCAACCTCAACAGACTCAGAACTGGCATTGGCCGTACAAAGCACTCCTTTCACATTAAGATCGGTGTGGAACTTTCACCAAACTACGATTGTGGAGTGCCACAACCCATTAGCCATAATATAGATGACTGTGAGGTCTACAAGTCCCCAAGAGGAATCCCGGGCCTTATCAACCTGGACAATGAAACCATCAGCTGGTTAAAGACGGATCTTCTACTGTGATTTTGGACTTACACGAAAAAAGTGTCTAATGGGCAAATAATATAGACTTTGGAGGTAAAGATATTCAACAATCGGCCCGGTGTGCGGAGAAAAAAAAACACGTCAGATTCCTTTAACCTGGGAGTGCAGGGCCATTGTTATATAGCCACGCAGTTGGAAAGATTTGAAGTGTTATCGCCTCCCCGCATCAGATTGAGTAGAGTCAAAATATTACAATGCATGTATAAATAATATAAATGAATTGGTTACATATTCGGCATATACAACATACATATATAGTCAAACATAAATAAGTTTTAAGATAAGGATAAGCACCTAGCCCAGTGCATTCGTCAGGATAATCGCACTTGACCGTATGGGTCCGTGCAGGCAGCCCGAGAGCCGAGGCGAGGTTCTTATCCGCCATATATTTATAAAATATAAATATCACTACATTAAAGGTCCATGGCCCGATTGCTAATAGCCTCGTCCCCAGGGACCCCAGATTTTACCGGAAGAGGTCAAAATTTTGGTATCAGAAGAAAGCTACTATTTTTCTCAATTACCCTGTGAAATCTTAGGGCTAAAGGATGTTTGATTTGGATATTATGAGCGAAAATGTGCCCCTTTTTGGTCGACCAATATTAATTTTACACAGTACTCTATGGGGATTGCAAAATGACGTTTTTAGCTCTCACATCAGAACGGGTTGAAATATCGACACGAAACTTTACAGATGGGGTTTTGGGGTAAAGGCCATTCTATCAAGGTGAAAAACTTATAGACTTAAATCGGGCCATCCCCCTTTAACATTAACAATTAACGTTATTTATATAAATTTTGAGGTAATTTTTATAATATATTAAAACACATCTACACTCCAACATGCCCAAAGTCAAGCTCTATAGAATAATGGCTGTTAATAGGGTATCGTATTACATAAAGATTGATGATTGTTGATTGGTTTGTTATGAAAATGCTCTGGAAGTGCGAGAAAGATCATACTCTCTAATAGTCAAAAAAATCGTGTTTTTTGCATGTACATAATGCTTGTCCATATACTAATCACTGTGTGAAATTGCTAAGCTTAAAAAAAAAAAAAAAAAAAAAAAAAAAAAACACGTCAGATTCCTTTAACCTGGGAGTGCAGGGCCATTGTTATATAGCCACGCAGTTGGAAAGATTTGAAGTGTTATCGCCTCCCCGCATCAGATTGAGTAGAGTCAAAATATTACAATGCATGTATAAATAATATAAATGAATTGGTTACATATTCGGCATATACAACATACATATATAGTCAAACATAAATAAGTTTTAAGATAAGGATAAGCACCTAGCCCAGTGCATTCGTCAGGATAATCGCACTTGACCGTATGGGTCCGTGCAGGCAGCCCGAGAGCCGAGGCGAGGTTCTTATCCGCCATATATTTATAAAATATAAATATCACTACATTAACATTAACAATTAACGTTATTTATATAAATTTTGAGGTAATTTTTATAATATATTAAAACACATCTACACTCCAACATGCCCAAAGCCAAGCTCTATAGAATAATGGCTGTTAATAGGGTATCGTATTACATAAAGATTGATGATTGTTGATTGGTTTGTTATGAAAATGCTCTGGAAGTGCGAGAAAGATCATACTCTCTAATAGTCTTAGAGTGGCTAATCTTTTTTGCACCTCCCTGGCAGTTTCAAATCAAACCCATTAGTGATGAAATGCGTAAATGAAAGATTAGAAGACTTTTCGCACTTCCCTTTTTCAAAAACAAACCCATCAGTGATGATTTACGTATAAATACATAGGAATTTTCTTCTAACTACCAATTTCAATGCCCACTGTATTAGACGTTGAAGCCCAACGTAGACATGCATGTGCAAAAATTTGATTGGTTTTTGCATTGTAAACTATTTTATTTTATTTTATTCAGCATATCATCCATAGCATCAATACACACAATATTATTGCACATGATAATTGACAACAAAATACAATAGCTATATTGAAATACAGGCAGAAGATATTTACTTGTGAATTCTGTGTTTCTTGAAGTATACTTGATTCCCATAGGTCTACTATATATATAGCAACATGATAGCAGCCAAACTTTCTGAACGGCTTTCAAACTTGACAAATTATAACATTAGGAATTTTATATTTAGATAAATATTTAATGTCCAATGCATAGTCCTTTAAGGATACAAAAAAGCTTGTTCTCGTTAATCAGTTAATTAAGATGTACTCGTTTATTTTCTGAAAGAAAAACAGTACAATATCACATTATTTGGAATGGTCTACGCATATGAATTCAACTTAAACTTTATACGAGAAACCAATACTTGTTCAACACAATCATTTTAGCCAGGTCTGAGAGAGAGAGAGAGAGGAGGGGGAGGAGAGAGACAGAGAGAGGGGGGGAGAGAGACAGACAGACACACAATGTAGATCGACATGTTCCTTGGTATTTAGCAGTAATAAAGTCAATATCAAGTGATTGACGGTATTTCTAGTTCCTACTGGAAGTTGTGACCCGTGGTGATCCGCGTGCATTATCTGGTGACCCGTGAATTATCTGTCAGGAAAAATAATGCACACTGAAAACAATAGATAATCTAACACGAGAAATGTTATGGTCAATTAATATTTCTACTGCATCTGCCCTGCCTTGCTGCATTACACTCCACTGAAAAAATAATGCATTGTAGTATTGCAATCAAATTAATTTGAACTGGATTTAAGGAGCGGTCATTATATATGCCAGGGGAATGATTTCAATTTTTTTCAGCGAAAAATTTCGCATTCCCCTATCGCTTCCAATAAAAAAATTGCATTCCCCTGATTCTATGAGACCTCACCATTTAATTGCCGCCATCTTAAAGACTACTTTGAAGACAATTGGTGTTGAAATGTATGCTTTGTGAGGGGTTCGATGAACAATTTCGAAAAGTTTGGCGGAGCTCTTGGCGATTACATACACTGTTGCTCATAAAGTTGGAATAAAATATTTTTACCACTTTTTATGGAATGATTTCTACAGTGAGTTATTTATGATATCTAGGGTGTATATCGCCACACGACTTGAATGATCAGTCTCTTCCGAACATATCACTATGAACTTAGTCCACAAGTAACCCTTTACGAACTGCGTCCTTAGCCTGAAGTCATTTTTACATATAACACATTTTGGGGTGATTTCATGCATCGAAATGTTCAATAGTACTATTGTAAATGTCAATCAGTCACTAACATCGAGTATGGCCACCCCTGGCATGAATCAGTCCGTCAAGACGTCGTGGCATGCACAAGGTTGTTTATGATGTCAATGAGCAGAGCGTCCCACTCATTGGTCAGAGGCTGAGCTAACTCATGTGGTGTTTGAGGAAGATTGTCCCTGTAATCGATGGCTCGGCCTAAGGCATCCCAGCATGCTCGATAAGGTTCAAATCAGGTAAGCAAGCAGGCCATGGTATCGTGCACCCCCTCTGCCTTAAGAAATTGTCTCACTACCGCGGCCCTGTGCGGCGTAACATTGTCATCTTGCAGCAGAAAATTGTTTACATAAACCCTTCTTGCATGTGGCAGACAGTGGTTTTCCAGAATGTCCAGGTACGCGACGGCGTTCATGTTTCCATATGGCTCCACCAGTGATGTTTTTCCTCCATAATGAATACCGGTCCATACCATCACTGAGCCGCCACCACCTTGAGTCGATTCCTGAATACAGTCATCTCGGAGGTTCTCACCACGTAATCGACAAACCCTTTGTCTTCCATCTTTATGGTCAAGGATGTAGCGGCTCTCGCCGATAAACACAACATTTCGCCAGTGTCTGAGATGTAATCTTCAGTCGGTGCTCCCTAGCCCAGTGAAGTGATGTTAATAATTATAGGCCTATATCTGTGCTTCCAATTATTTCCAAAATTATTGAACGTAGTGTTCATAATCAATTGTACAATTATTTAACTGTTAATGGTCTCTTAAATTCATGCCAGTCTGGTTTTAGAAAACATCATTCTACAACAACAACTCTTCTTGATGTTTCTGATCATATTTTAAACAACATGAATCAAGGCAAAGCTACCGGTGCACTATTCATTGACCTCAAAAAAGCCTTTGATACTGTCAATAATAATCTTCTACTTCGTAAACTTCGAAGTTATTGTATCACTGGCAATTCTTTGCATTGGTTTTCTTCGTATCTTTGTGGTAGAACACAAGCGGTGTGTATCAATTCTACTCTATCTGATATTAAAAATATTGATATTGGAATTCCACAGAGGTCAATTTTAGGGCCATTATTATTTATTATTTATGTAAATTCTCTTCCTGATAGTATCAGTTGTAAGTGCGTTATGTATGCTGATGACACTACATTACTCTTTACTGCATCAGATCCCACGACTCTTCAGTTGGATATGAATGATAATTTGTCTAAGATTGCACAGTGGTTTGAAAACAACCAACTGATTTGAACATAAATAAAACCAAATTCATGATCTTTGGAACAAAAAATGTTGTTAATAAATTTAGTGATATATTAATCTGATGTATGATAATGCAGATATAGAAAGAGTTGACAAATTTAAGTACTAAAGGCTCAGTCACACAGCCGATTTTTTGCTAGAAAACCACTTCCAGACTGCTCCAGACTGGTGCCGATTGGCCAATTTTCGAAAATCGTGAGCAATTTTTCTTTTTCATGTGTAGTTTTGGCAAGGTCTGGGCCTGTTCTGTACAGTCGTCTGTAGTCTTACCCATTATTTGCTAGAAAACCGTTACACATACCATTAAAGCATGAGGCCACAATATGAGATTAGATCAATCAATTTCACCATATCCCATAATGTAATAGATGAGGTATTAGACTGCATATATAGATCGCGATGTTAATACACTATTTACCAGCATTATTTAAGATAATTTGACACAATGTATTGTGGGATATTGGATTTGATACCTAGATTCTTATGTACATTCTTCAGTCACACAATGCAGTCAAAACCAATTCGCTCGCAAAAAAGGTTCATAACAAACAACAAACAACTTATAGCCTTGATAGCTTCAGTCGTTTTAGAGCGTCGTGCATGTAATACGAAGGGTCGCCGGTTCGAATCCGGCCAGCGCACATGGGGTTTTTTTCACACTATCGTGCGCTGGCCATCCTCCAGGGAAAGATTAAATATATACTTTCTTGTCTACCTGGAGAACAAGTCAAGTTTAAAATTTAATCTTTCAAAACAAATATATCGTATATGTTAAATATACAGTTCTGAATTCATTCCGCTAGGAAAGCGAAGGAGCTTTCGAACCTAACACCTATAGATGATACTCTATCGCTTCTTCTACGCGACCAGCTTGATAGCCAAGTCGGTGAGAGCGTCGTGCATGTAATAAGAAGGTCTCCGGTTCGATCCGCCAAGCGCAACATGGGGTTTTTTCACAACACTATCGTGCGCTGGCCATCTCAGGGAATTAATATCTATACAACTATAGCCTTCGTTAGACGCACATTTAAATATTCTCTGTTCAAAATATACGGCATAAACCTTCAGTTTTCCAATATTTTTTACATTTTATTCACCACCTCTCTCCGAGCATACTCTAGCTCCTTATACATTTCCTCAATATGATACTCCCCATTTAGGAACATGGAATATTCCACTTTGGCAAGTCTGTAGATGTACTTCATTTCTTGAAATAACTTACCTCAGAATTCATCCAAAAATCCACCTTTTTCCTCCACCAAAACACAACACAAGCCTTTCGGCCCTGGAGAAGACTTCAACACATAACATATCCAATGTATAGCTCCAAACACCGCTCCCTCTATCCAAAACCGTTGACAGTTGACAGAAGTCCAAATTTTTCTCACAATGCAAAAGGCAGTACCTACCCCCAATACGTGCACACTTACTGTCTTCTGTCGGCACATTTTTGGATTTTCAAAAGTAGATCAATTCCAAATACAGACTAACGTCTGATAACAACACCAATGTTTCTGATTGCCGAGGACTGGGGAACGTCCACAGTCCCCACACTGAAGGTAATGTCTTCGAAGTGTCTGATGTGATAGGATGAACATGCGATGAAAATTCTGTCTTTTGATCATTTAGTTTGAGTTTGTTACAGTGCATCCACTCACTGATTTCATCAATACAAAGAGATAACCTGTCAACAACATGTTTGGCATCACCATCAATCTTGGGATCAAATGATTAATTAATAGGGCCGTACATAATTTTTGCATACATGTGATAAGTAATATTGTGCTTTCGGATGATTGAGGCGATACAATATGTATACATTATGAAAAAGAGATGTCCAACTGGCGGACCCTGAGGAAGACCAATGCAAAAGGAAGGTGATGTTTTAATATTTGAAATAGTTTCCTCGATGCGCACAAGGAAGAGCCGTCATTTGCAGATCGATCAAATTCAATCTAGTGCAGTACCTGAATCTTGAAAGATCACGATCCTATCCAAAAATGGCCATGATTAACTGTATCAAAAGCTTCAGGAAGGTCTAGCAGCACAATAGCAAACTACCTTATTACCGTTGTGAATTGCATGAGGATTTCAGTCTTAACACGATAAGTTGCGGGGTCAAGGTTGTGTATCGGTATAAGCTGATTGAAAATTGTGGCTCATTTAAGTCATTCCGATAAACGATGGTTCTTTATAGTCGTTCACTATTTTCTATTTGAACATCGCTCAACTGTTACCAAATCCAAAATAGATTTATTAAGAATTTTAAATGATGAGATTTTAAATTGATATGGAAGGGGAAACCTGACAAATTAAAAGAGATCATTTTCACAAAATATGAGAACGTGGTGTTTTAAAATGCCCAAATGAGAAATGTATTAATGCTGGAAGGTAAAACTGGATTCGAAGGGTTATAGGTGGTGAGGCAAAATGGGGTTAAATTGTTTCGTCTTTTAGTAAGTAATGACATTTATATTTTGTATCTTCCGATTAACAAAATGAAAGGAAGCAGTGGTAATTACATTTGGTATGGACCCTTTATTTTCGTGAGCTACTGTAAAACACTGGTAATAATGTACATTGATTGCACTCGGATTGCTAGACAGTACCTTTGATGGAATGACAAAATTAAACTTGATGGTAAATCGGTTGATTATGCTTAATTGGAGGAAAGGGGGTGTAGTTCTTGTCAATTGATTTATTGAGAGAAGATGGGATCCATCATGTCTATGAAAGAATGTAGCGATCTAATGTAGTAAAACAATTTCTTGAGTATAATGGCCATTTGAAGATCAATGCAAGTGAATTTGAACTTGATAAATTTATACTTCAAGGTGGAAGAAACCCCCTTTCGCCCAAGTAATGTCGAGATATTGTTCAAACAAAGCAAAGGTTGTACAATATTCTATGAACATTTGTAAACGACACTACAAGAGAAAAGGTAAAATAAGCAAGTGGTAAACGGAATTTACTATCCAAGATAATGATTGGAACGATGTATGTTTTTGAATTTTAGTTACGACTGATATCCGTTGGAGGTGGTTTCAGAAACAGAATTCATCACTGTATCATTGCCTACAAATACTCTTATTGCAAAATGATATCAGAGATACTAATCTGGATTTTTTAAGAAAGGAACCTGAATCAAGACGGACAATCTTTTTGCAGATTGCCAGTCATTGTGCAATTTGGATGATTTTGGAAAATGGATAGAAAGTAGACCAACTTAAAAATAAATATGTCTTCACTGTTAGTTCTATTGCGGTCAAACGTGATTTAATTTAACACTGATATTAACATTGCAAAATTCCACATTTACAGGGCAAAGTGATGGAAAAATACCCAAATTTGGAAACTGGCAAGAAAGAAATCCAATCATTATATAAAGTGTGCAATACCAAGGGACTGAACTTACTCGTATAAAATTTATTAAAAAAAGAAAAAACCTAAAAAATTTGAAAATGATTTAAATTTTGTATATTGTTTACCCTTATGATTTCTTTAAATATGTTCTGGGTTCCACCTTAATGGTATATTGTAATTTGTATATATGGGCCACTGGGTGGTAGTAATATGTCTATGAATCACATGTTTGAATAACGACAGATGTCAAAAAAAAAAAAAAATACGCAAAAATCCAAAATCAGAGGAACGAACGTAAACTAGAGAACGATACATGCTATGAACATGAAAAATTTGGCACACATATAAAGCCAAATACAGGCGAGTGAAACCATGAAGCGATTTGCAAAAATTGTGTTCCCCAAATTCAATTACGCCATGAAATTTATTGCGATGGTCGATTGCCGGTTTGCATGGCAACGGTGATTAAATTCGTTCATGGTTCACTGCGTATTTACCACCTGCATATGTCACCCAAGTTCGTCCCAGTAGAATGTTTAGTTATTTAGTTCCATTCGGTCTAGTGGGCCAATCAGAGGCTTACATGGTGCCATGGCAACCAAACAAAATGTCAGGATTTTAATAACTTGTGACAGGGCTACATATACATTATATACACTATTAGGAAAATTAATAGAAAAATCATTTCAACGTTCACTGCTTCAGACCCATACTCCCCCCTTAAACTCCAAGAATGTTTCAAAGGGTTGGACTTTGCTCAGGAAACTTCCGCGGATTTCAAAAGGTAGCAGCTGGTCTCAAGATGCAAACAGGCTGCCTCAGCATTAAGAAGGAAAACATCCTTAAAAAAAATTCTCTTTGAACTTGGACACACAATAGTAGGGTTATATTAATCCTAATTCAGATTGGGGAAAGAAGGTTTGAGATGTTTCTATAGTTGAAGGGTGTTGAATCAAAATTTTGGTACAACCTTGCGAAATGTGGGAAATTAGTGAGCTCTAGCAGTTCTATGGGAGAAAATATAACGAGAAAGCCACTGCTGTACCGGGCCGCGCGAGGATGCTGGTGCTATAGGATTTGAGTTACACAATGCAAAATGAAGTTAGCGCAATGCAAAATGATACCAAAATATCAGAAAGCATTCTTACGTGATATTGCATGAGGTTTGATTTCGTTATATCATACCACTATAGAGCAGACATGAGCGAAACAGGCGCGATCCGGTTCGATCAAGGATAGGGCTGAATCGAGTTTTCCCACACATAATTATACATAATAATATACACTCGTGACTTCGTCCTCCTCGTCCCATCTCCAACTCCGTAGTAAATGGGGAACTGTATTTTTGTGAAAATTTCATCTACAATCTTGCAACCAAGGTTTTTCTAAATCAAACTTGTATGGATTCCAAAAATCATGGGTGTCATTTTTTAAAATGGTTCTGGATGAATTCTCGGGGGACAAGGTGGCAATGCGTTAACAGGGGCAAAAGATAAAACGGGCAAAATGGTGTTTTAAAAGTATACCATCAGTTCAGTACCTTCAGGAACAGAAGGTATTAGTTTGCCTATCTGAGTGTTATAGTACAAAAGTTACAAGGTAGAATGGTTCAAGGTCACACTGGGGTAACATTTCAGAATCATCGGTGTGTTCTAAACCTGGTGCCAAATTGTTGTCTTACTGTACAGAAGCGAAAATATAAAATCGCGTTGGCAAGACGTTTGATAAAATTAAGAAGGCACATATGGCCGTGGTCCACAGTGTCTATGGGAGACCACTAGTTATATCTCTAAAAGTCTCACTTGAAAGGTGAACACAGAATCTATATAATTTTCTATTATGACCCAATAAACGATTAAAACCAGTTTAAACAAAATCGGACCATTCTAAAATAATGACCTTGAACTTTCTCTGAGCCTATTGTCAAAAAATAGAGTCGTAATAGCAACTATATCTCTAGAACCTAATGGAGCACAGCCCGAAACGACTGTATAAATTTTAAAACAATTTAAACACTTTTATGTTTACCCCTGTACAAATATTGCCCCTTATAAAACACCAAAGAAACATTATAAAAAATGACACCCATGATTTTCAGATTCTCCATGAAATTCTGTATTGGAAAAATATTGTGTCAAAATGTTATATGAATAAAAACTAACCAAAACATCCACTACATTTCCCCATGTACTACCGATGCTTGGCACTAAAAATCGGCACATTACTTAGAAAAAAAATAGTAAATGTCATTGCCACTGTCAGGAAGTGGCGTCTTGGGACTATAAGCTTGTAGTTCATTGAGCTATCGCAACTTAATTTTAGGCAACCGGTTTACTGCAATTTACTTAATTTGTCTGAAATCGGTTGAATGTGGAAGAATAAGACATTGATTGATAACACGTAAAAACAGAATATTTAGTGAAGATTTCGTTTTTGATGAGAATTCAATGACGACATCTAAATTGAGTAGTCTTGGTAGTCAGTGTCTGTGTTAATTACCAAATTTCTTTAAAGGGATTATTGGTATGAATCTATTGGCACATATATAATGAAAGGATCCCTAACTATGACGTACCAGATAGTTTCATGGTCAGTGGAGTATTCATGATGAAGAAAACACCCTTTATGCTACTTCGAAAGAGTAGTAGGGACGATTTAACGAACCCCGCACATGTTATTATTTACGCTATCGTGTTGTTGCCACAAGCCATGTTTAGTCTTTCACACCATTGAAATGATCGGTGGTTAGTCAAGTTCTGGCCTGTATGAAAGACTATCGTGTTTACGTTAACTTGAAATTAAAAACACATCTAAGTTAACGTTTTCCTTTAAAATAATAAATTTATTATCAAAAATGGCATACAGTTGTGCCTAATTTTTATAAATGAGCCTGGGATTCTTTGAGAAATATAGTTTTTATAACTCACGTCTTCTCCTACAGTGTGAAGTCAATAAACCCTATACTTCAGGAAGGAAGTCTTCCTTTTCAAAGGTTAAACGATATTTTTTTGCTTGATTGTTTGCTTTGGTTGTTACAGGGATAAACAGCTCTCGAGAGATTTTTTTTGGTGTATTTCGGACTTTTGGTTCAGACACTATGTCAATTTTACGAAGAGACCTAAAAACTTCTGTTTGGGCCGAATTTTTTTTTTTTTTTTTTTGTTTTTTTTTTTTAGCACGATCCAATGCGAGAGACTGATGACCGACGTATACCATAACTTATAGCAAAGACAATTCACACATGCATTTACAGGGTATCGAATTTCTTGTCGACAAAAAACATTCAGTTTTTTGAAATAAAATAGTCTATTGTGTACATAATTATAAGTTAAAAATCTTCACAAATTAATACCATTGTTCAAACATAAAGATCGTTATTGAAAATCACTCCATATCATTTCATGACATATTAACTGCTCAGAGATTTTTTTTGTTTTACATCTTAAGGTAATTATTTTTAGCACAAATACAGTATCCTCACCCGTCCATAAATTGCGAGAAGCACTAAAGCTGAATTTTCTGTAAATAAAATTTGGAATTCAAACTTCAAATTCAATATGCTCTGTTGTTTTTTCAGCGGAATACAAACTTTCAATGGTATTATAAAACAGCTTTATCTTCCCAAGTTTTTGGTTATAGGTTAAAAACCATGAATCTTTCCAATCAAAGTAACTGTGATCTTACAAAACCAGCTATCATGCTATCTTGACTTTCTTATTTGGGAGGAAATTGAACATTTTTTTCACTCAGCATTTTCTTTGAATATCCATGATATTATTTTTATAATCCCTTCAATTATTCTACCACCTTCTATGTTTAACAAATAATTTGGTGTTAAATGTTTTTACTCAAATCACTGCTGAGGACCATGCTATTCTATGTAAACGATGCATCTTTGTTTGCGTCAAAATCGGCCAAAGAGGATTTTTAAGGCTCTCAGCAAAATAGGCATAACTTCTTTCTTTCGCTCCAAAGTCAAATGACCCAAATAAAAAACCTTTTTCTGAAAGCCTGTTTTCTTCTTTATAACCAACAGCCCACATTTGATCATAAATAATTCTTAACTATTTTAATTATTTTTTTCATTCTGAATGTAGGGTTTTTTTTTTTTTTTACGCACTACTGTCAAAAGAAGCGCTATACTTCCTGTACATTGAAAAGTACGACGTAGATTGTTGAAGCGCGCATTAGTGGGTTTCGAACACTGATCTCTATACAATGGATTGGAAAACCTGGGCTTCGTAATTTGGAGCACTGACGGCCATATTGGTCATTCCAAAAAGAGCCCCAGCAGTTTTAAGAGACGGTCATTATACAAAATTGGTTCCCATTGAAATGTGGATAAGCGACATAACAAGACTACAGAATCAAGACCAATTTCATTGAGCTCATGTTTTGCGCGTATGGGATGGCATATGCACATGTTTTAAACGTCACCCGGTGTAAATGAAACTGAGTGTCCCCCATATAAGAGTGTCCTAGCTACATAGCACCATTTACGGAATAAACCGTGCCTTGTAGACGAGACCATTTGAGGTAAGTGTTGAAAACAAATATGGTACAGCACTCAATGGGAGCACACAATAGACTGATGTGTGGTAGGACCTCGTCACCCGACACTGTTAGTAATACGACCCGGGATACACTTCTGTTAAACAGGTGTCTCTGGAATGCAATTGTTTCTTAGACCCAGATGTCCGCCCGTTGCCCATTCATCTAATATATCAATTAACTGGTGTGTAGCCAATCCTTGTATAGAGATCGGTGGTTACGTGCGACTGCGATAAAACAATAATAGTACGCGACCCCCCCTTTTAAAAAGTCCACGTTTTCATGGATTGATAGTGTTTAGGCCAACAAACCGTGTTTATCACAAATGATATCTAAAACCCCCTCTTTACATGTTTCTCAAATCACTGCGATTTTAAAACGTTGTAGTTTTTTTGCAATACAAATTTCTAAAAACGACTTCGCGCCTATCCCTTTGTGTGCTCAACGAAGTTAACAATGATGAGTCTTGTGGCAAACTTGCTGAAGTCACGTGATTATTTTCGCTGGCTTCTGTTTCGTATTGCATGCGCGTTGTAACTATACCACAGGGAATAAACATGGTATCTTCCATGATTACTCTACAGTTGTGTACATTTTTCATCAATCTTGATTTTTTTTCGCAAGGAATACCTCCAATGGCCATGAAACTCATCTGGCAACCGTTTTTAATTAGGGATATTTCATTATAATGTGCCAATAGATTCATACCAATAAATCCTGTAATAAAATCAATTGTATTTCTGAAAATTTCAGTCTATAATCTATAAAGTCTTATAAAACGTTAACCTTCTTATACTATAGTAACAGATCCAAAATATTTCGTCCAAGATTTCTTGTACGTGTTTAAACCAATGCCAAACGTTTAAATTGAGTTTTTAAAGCCAAAATCATACGCAGGCTCAGCAATCTCCGCCCCACAAGAAAATAAATACCATTAGTGCAATAAGACTGCGAACCATTGGGAGCTTTGATGTGGACCGTCCAGCAGATTAAGCCGGCGGTACTCACAGTCCGGCTACACGGTAAGTGAATAAGTCACTCAATTCAGTTGAATCGTCACGCAACATTAATTTCATGCTTTTCTTCCGTTTTCGTCTATGGATCCCGGACTTTGGCTCCCGTCGGACTATTGTTGCTTTCACAAAACCCGGTCATGGGTGTTCCCTTCTCCTCGTCCGTTATTCAATTATAAATATTAATAAATAACCCTTGCAGTGGATTTTATTATTCTTCATCTCTCCAACGGTTTTTGGTGGAATAAGAAAGTATTTCTTGACAACATAAAAAAAAAATCGGAATTTTTCGTCAAGATTTCACTTTTAAAATGGTGACTGCAATTTGGGGTTTCTTTGGCTGTCACCGCCTGATTTCGATGGCGTACTTGTAATAGCGCCCTCACTTATTACGGATCTCTGCAGTCCAGACTTCAAGGGAGGTATGACATACCAATTCAAAAGAAGTCATTCCACATCCCGACTTAACACCTTGGGGGAGTGCTAGTCTTATCCAAAGACCTAATGGTAGAAGGGCCTATATCGGTACGGTTACACACACGCACTTGACATAGCTACTGGTTAAACGAATATTTGAATCTAATACGGTTATTGAAATGACACTGTTTTGTCATGGCAGCGGGTTTGATCCACTAACCCGAACGAATTATGAAGTTTAATTATCATGATTTTGTGTCAGTCTTGGCACTGACGCACAAACTACCGGGACATAGTCCAGCTGTAGTTCCGTACGACCTTGCATATTGCATACGAGTCTGCACAAAATGTTTTGATGGTTTAATAAATGGTCTAAATTGGAGTATTACTAAATCTAAAACTCATGGTATATTCCAACATTTGTTTTGGAGCAGTTCATCCCAAATTTGTCTTCATACTAGAAAATCATATTTAGGGCAGTTACAGTATTTTATTCATCAAATTTGTAAAAATCACCTTAATATAGAGGGATGTCTTGTTTCAGTAAATTTAGAAGTATTAACATATACCTAATGATTATTCATGATATGGGCAAAGAAATCCCTTTTATTCGTATGCGACAGGGCCTATTTTGCAATGTCTACTTGGAGGTCAGTTTTAACCTGATGTCGCAATGTCTTTGTGCTATTTTTGGATGTAAATATTTAACTTGTAAACTTATTAGTTAAATTACATTATTGTAGGAAAATGACATATGAATCAAAATGAATCAAAATATATCAATTAGGTTGTTCGGGACAGAACTTAACTGTTTTAACATTTACTTTAGAATCACAGTGTCAACATAATTTCATGTATTATGTTGCATTTGTAGGTAACAAGGCAGTATTTTAAGGTAACGATTAGACTCTTCGTGGACGACACGACCAAATCTGTATTTTAAAGCGCCAAGAATGTATTCTATCATTTATTTATTTATCATTTATTGATTGATAGGATAGACCCAATAATTCTCTACCGACAATGATTCACAACGTTTGATTGAGGATCTAACAAAAATGCATGATTACTGTAGTGACTTTATTTTGCACAATTTTACACAAAACCGGTTTTTACAAGTTTATGTAATCTTTCTGAGTGTTAAATGTGTCCGCTAGCCTTATATTTATTAGCTTTATTCTAAATCATCTTACAGTATTGTACAGCATCGTGTAATAGATTGGAACTTATACAATTTAACATCAAAAACATTTATAAAATCACACAAATTATGACAAAACAAATTGTTCTTCTTCTTATTGTGTCCAAACACAGTGGTTCTCAAATATGATCCAGCCAGAGATGGGTGCAACGTCTGGCTGCTTCACTGAATTCCGCAAGGTCCTTGACTGTGCATTGTTGCTCCAGCAGTGGGTAGACCAAGAGATGTTCCATCGTCTGTGGTGCCGTTCCACAACCACAGTCACAGGTAGTGTCCTGATCTGCTTCCCCACTTCTGCAAGGAAACCTTAGATCGACCAATTATGCATGGTTCTCAATCTGTTGAGCCATCACCATTCAGCCCATGAGGAGTCAGGTCCAGGTGGAAGATGCTCACCAGGTTCAATACCAATAGATGTTACTTGGTTGATAGCAAGTCTTTCTTTCCACAATGCAACTCTCTTAAACTCCTTAGAGAACTGACTTTCAGAGGTTGGACTTTGTTTTAAGAAACTCTCCCTCTGGACTTAAGGCGGTTGGCAGCAGTCTTTTGTCCCGGAACAATAGGGTCCTGCTCACATTAGATACTTGGCAGCTACGCTCTGGCATGCTCGCTACACTTCGACGGATATGTCTGGTGGAATAATTCCTGCTAGGATGTATACTTTCTCCGTTGGTGTTTGGAGACGAAGACATCCTGTGATAAGCCGGCAATTTAAATGCCGAATCAAGCTTCTTGGCATGGGTTTATCTTTTCCCCAAATTTAAAACAGGGCAAGCACTCTGCAGACATTATAGCACAGGGTAAGTGCGTCGATCTTAGGTATTTGGGCGAGCACCCCCTCTTGTTCCAGTGAGTTTGTTCGAGATGTGATTGCGTGAACATACTTTACTCTCGTCTTCTTGATGTTTGTTCTTATAAGAGAGAGTGTGGTCCAAGGTATCTCCTAGGTGACAGGGTTATCACTTGCAGTGCTCCAGGTGTGTTCCCGACCAGGTCACCTTGTTGTTGAAATGCTGCATTAAAAAGACGCACATAATATAATACAACTTATAGCAACCTAAATGCAATCAGATAAATTAAACATTACAATTTTTAAAAAGCTTCGTTAAAAAGACGTGTTCCGTTTTCTAAATTTTTTCTTAATCAAGAGGGTTTCATTAAACCAAGAGCTTTTCTTAAATCAAGAGTCTTACCGAATATTAAAGCTTACACACATACGCACACCACACGACTCTAATTATACTTTACAAATCCGAATCGAGTTTGCTGTGTATATAGCCTCTGGGATTTAGCTACACGGTGGTCATGGGGTATATAGCCTCTGCTCTCGTGATTTTCCAATCCTAGCGCTGGAAAAATTTAGAAATTCTTAACCGCCACCGCCTGGGTGCTGCATACCTTGCTAAACAGCGCTCTCTTCAGGCTCTCTTCAACATAAAATTAAGAGTGTTGAACTTTTAGCCAATGACGCTTTGCTTTCTTTTGTGATTTAGCGCCATCTTTACATTCTACAAGTGCTATTTTGCTTGACAAAGCGTCAGACATACTTTTTCAGCACTCCCGGGTGGTTACTTGGATTTTGGTGGAGTACCCATGCTCCTTCCAGGGTTCTGAAAGTTACCCCTAATGGGACCAAATTCAGTGAAAATTTACCCCTAACGGGACCAATTTGCAGTGAAATTATACCCCTTGCGGGACTGTTCTCAATACGGAGTAAAAGACAAAACTTTAAAATAGCCAATATACAAGAAAACTAACACTTCTTTTTAAATCAAAAACATTTAAAAAAAAATGAAAATATACACTCAGGGTTATTTTGCTGATATGTTTAGTTTAATTTTTCCTAAATTTGTATCATTGAACCCGTCACAATCACCACTGAATTTGATACCCCTATAGCGGGACTCTCCCGTTATTATTGTGAATTTTTGATACCCCTAAGCGTAGTCCCCCTCATTTTTCAACTATCCTCTTCTTTTTTTTTTTTTGAACGAGCATGGGTACCCCACAAAAAAATCCCAGTACTCCCCGGGTCAGCACTCCTCTAAATGATTTGATTTTCAATTCTGTTTTTCGCGAATGGGAGAGAAGTCGGGGGAAAGCGGGTGTCCTTTCGAGGTCTGGCCGCTGGCCGAACTCACACTGCCAAAAACATGAAAGTGGGATGGTCCCTGCATGGGACTATGGCATCCAAAGTCGTGTGCTCTTTTCGCAATAGCTCGCAAGTCGCAATCAGCAGTCCCTTTTCGTGTAATTTTTTTAACCGTCAGAAAAGTGCAACATGAAAAAAGGTCCTGCAACTTATTACATAAGTGTAGGCCATGCCCGGGGCCTATGTATGTAGGTGTGTTGTGTTGTATGTGTGTTGTTGTGTATATACTGTTGTATGATGTATGTAGGGCCTTGTTTGTTGTAATGCGTGGAGACTGCATTCAATTTGACTCAATCTTAATGCAAGTATCTTCGGACTGAAAAGTCTTGAGTAAATAAAGTCTTCGGCGAAATTAATCTTGAATTATAAAGTCGCAAAAATTGCATGAATTGTATGTCAAACCTCCATAAAATAAGGTTATAAATTCAAATTGTATCACAAATCAGTCACAAGACTGTCAGAAGTAATGGGTTTTCTAACACCGCAGAAAAATATCAATTTGCATACAACTGTAAGAAATCGGAGCAAAAGAGATAGACTATCGTGAACTTCAGCAGTTTCACCCGTTTCCTGCAGGTGACCTTCCTTATAGGCCCTATGTCTTTCTACATTCCATTGCCCTTTTTATTTGTCCTCATATACCAAACAAGGTTGATTGAATGACAATCAAAGTCTAAACTAAGATATTGCGCCATTTACCTTAGCTATTTAGCCTAGCAGCAGTGTTAATATAGTTAGATAACGCGGGTTGATATTGCTATATTATACACTACGGCACCCAAAGGACACTCAATGCAAGTTGCAAACCTCTCGATTTCTCACGTCTATCAATGTTGAGGTTTCTTTTCGAATTGCACAAAGACACAATACCCGACACGCGTATATTCTTGCCATTTAGTTAAATAGACATTCCAAAAAATCCACTTTCTCACGATTATTTCTTCATGTATTACAATACCTTTATTTTTACTTAAAGACAATCTAAGGTGTGCATAACGCCATACAGGTAGGACCGCGGTTCTAATTGATTGATAAACGCGCAATTACCAATTTGAATTGCTAATGAAAAAAAATCTGAGAATACTATTTTCGGTATCTTACTTTCCGTTCTTTTTTGTCTCGCTTGAATGAAATTCAAGAAGAGACTTCATTCTGTAAGTTTTTGTATGTGTGTCTTTTTTTTTTTTGGTCAAAATTTTGAATTATAAACTATTATCTGGAGCAGGAGTTTGGTATGGATATACTGACGAAACTTGGTGGATGTAGCTTGGGCCCGGTAGGAGGGAAAGAGGTTGCAACGAGAGATTTCAAGTCATCTTATTTCTGTGATACGTAGTGATTTCATATAGCCACTCAATAGATTCCTCTTTTTTTGGCTCAGAAATAAACTTAAAATGAAAACCAAATGTGATCATTGTATATGCTTATATTTCAATAGAAAACATAGGCTGAATTCCTCTTTGCTCCTAAATTTCACAATGTTTGTACCAAATAAAAACAGATCTCAGCTTAATCCTTCAAATGGGGATGTTTCGATAGAAAGCTTTAGGCCTACATCAGGGCAAAAATTTTAGGGTCACATGTTATTTGAAATCTCTCGTGCACCCACTGACCTCTATACAGGTCAGTGGTTGCACCTTTAACCGGATTTGAGGTACTCAGGCGGTGGCGGCCAAAGCCTCCTTCATTATAGCAACTACCAAAATTTCAAAGCAAATTTTACAGCAATACAGAGTGGCAAACCACAAACTTAATTGGGTGCATGATGTGAGTCGGTCATGGGGGTTGCCTATGACCCACATACGACTCGTCCTCGTTCGTTATTCATGCAAAAAAATTCAGAAATAACCCTTCCAGTGGAGTTGATTCTTCAACTCCAACGGTTTTTGAAGAAGAAGAATATCTTACAACATATTACAAAATTCAGAATTTTCGTCAAGTATTTGCTTTTATGTTTAAACCAAAGGGGACGTCTGAAATTGGGATTTCTTGGCCGCCCTCCCCTGAGGATGTACTGAAAAAAAACTAACCTAGCTAATTAGCATAATATATGCAAAAATGCACGTTCGTTTAGTTTTATTGCAGATGTTATATGAGGATGAGACCGACCCCCCCCCCCTTATGAAAGTTTCTTTAGCTATGAGCTAGTTGTATAATGCCCAAATAAAAAATACATGGATGGGTAAATAGGTGTATGGAGAATGGGACCTTCACCATGTGCAAATTTATCGCTAGGGCTTAATTTCCACAATTTTGTTGAGAGACTTTTGATTTTAATATTTAAAAAAAAAAATGCACATATATGCAAAAAACAAGGTGATTGACGGAAAGCAGACGACAACCGCCTTGTTAAATCAATCCTTCAACAGAAAAGTAATCACAAGCAAATTCAGTTATATTTGATTTTAATTGGGTAACTAGCAAACACGAAAACATGTTAGAAAGAAACTTCAAACTTTCGATTTTTCTACCACAAAAAACGTTTTATTCAGTTTCCCATAAATGTTATAAACCCATTTGTGTTTAGTTAGAAAATAACAAAAATAAAACCTAATTGTAAATAAAAAGTACTACAAAGAACTATAAAATTCAAACAGTTTGCGAATCGTAAGATCTGCATAAAATGTCGAGAAGAAATTTATTAGAGCGCAGGAAAATCCGGATTGTAAGACATTACACATGTCTTTTTATCTTGAAAGTAGCTATAATTGAAAAAAAAAAGTTTAAAGGAACTTTAATTCAAATCAACTGGACACTTGTCAAATTATTCCTTATGAGGTGTGAATACCAAGAACGAAAATCGGTAAAATAATTCGGGGGATTTAATAAGAAGAATATAGACCTACAAAACATTCTCCTATAATGTGAATATTTATAGCGTCAGAAAACTAAGTTCAAAAGCCAAAACCATGTGAGTATCCTTAAAATCACATAAGCTTATTCTCTGGCAACACCAGATTTACCGGGCATCACAGGTGAAGCAGACGGCTGTCAAATTATCGGACGCTCCGTGCATCCCAGCGACTGTCGCTACGTGCGCTGTAAATTCATTGCAACAAAAAAAAAAAAAAAAGTGCGAGCGAACTTCTAACCGAAGTCACAGAAGCACAGCCAAAAGCAATTCAAGCAAAGGATAGCTCTCGGATTTGGAAGATTTTGACAGCGAAGGATTGCAGGCTTTTTCCAACAAGACTGTTGGGTGGATTTTTCGAGACATTTTATTTGTATTCAGGTGAGTCTACGAAAAATCAGTTTTATCCATTCATGAGAAGATGATGCGCCGAACACAATCTGATTACTGAAGGTTTGGCGCGAGTCGTGAAACTCAAGCTTCGGATTTCTAGCAGACGATGCCGTGACGAGTCGTATCATTGCATAGTATTTTTCTATCTACAGAGAGCTTTGTGAATGATGGTCTGATAAATTAAATCATGGAAATTCTTTTAACATGCAACACCCCACTTGCAAAATTCATGCTATATAAGTGATAAAACCCCCGGCAGATCAGCTATTAAGTAGAGTCAACTGGAGTGTGCAAGTTTTGTATCTTTCACCGCATAAATGTGACCAAAATATTGAGCTCAACATATTGATTAAAGATGCTAAAACAACAAGGTGTATTTGATTAGACAGAAAAAATTCCTTTCATTGAATTTAAACAAACTGCTTTGTTTTGATGCAAAAGAGAATGTTCACTTTTAGTAAACCTTATTCTGGGCAGGCAAAAGTCTTTATTTAAACCATGAATATTTACTATATTGAGATAGTGAACAGTAAAAATTCTAAACTTAGAATATTTGTATTGACGTTTTTTATGAGCTAAAAGCAAACTTCAGTGTTACCTGTGAACGTTTCCATTGTGCTCAACTGCAAGACAATTGGTTCAAATCATTTTTTTTATTCAGCAAAAATCTTATTTGAGCTGTTTTTAATTGGAATGATTAGAAATAAATGTAGTTTGAGCTAAAATAAATATTGAAAAAAAAAAAGGGTGCTATGGTACAGTCATTAAACAATATAACCATAGTGAACTAGAATAGTTTTAAGTTATAAGTAGTCTTATTATGAGTGCAAAAAGCTGACTAATTACCGGTACTGATAGTACATAAGTTACAGTCTGAGCTCTGCATTAACAACCCATATTTTAAGAAAAGAAATAATTTAGGCTAAACCAAATTCATAATATTTGTGGAATTGGCATGGCAAAATTTCATAAACGTAAAGATAATTTAAAGTAATTGATAATAGATTCATACCTTAGTGAACTAATTTTGGATTTATTTACTTATATGCTCCAGGATCTTTCTTAACCCACCTGCTTTATACAGAATTTGATTGGCTAATATTTATTTCAATAAGCAATTGAAAATGCAGCTTTCAATCCCTTAGTTGTAGTCTTCTTTAGCCCTGCCACCATTCTTACCATGTTGCCTATTGGCTAAATGGCCCGAGTTTCAATTGTGCACCATACACACTATTACATTAGGCCTAAAAAAAAAATTGAAAAATTTTTGACTTTGGCGTACATAGAAAAAATAGGGTACAGTAGTAAGGGTTAAATCAGCCCACACATCCCTATAACTACCCGAAGTTTGGGGAAGAAGGTTTGAAGATTTTTTCTATAGTTTGCATAATGCTGAATCAGAATTTTTTGGGTCCACCTCGGGAAAATGTGGGGACTTATGTAAAATAGGGGTCAAATTTGTACAGGGGTAAATTTGAAATCAAGTCAAATTGTGTTTTAAATGTACACCAATTTATTTTGTCTCATTATCAGGATTTAAAAAGGGTATAGTTTGTCCAGGTTCGGACCTTTAGTTAAAAGGTCAAGCCTTATTAGGTTCAATGTCATCCTGGGGGTAAACAGTACCCAGTGCTTCTCCGATTTTCGTTGAACTGGTTGTCAATTGTTCGGTCCTTTTTTATATACAATGTTTGGCATTTGGTTTCGTAATCAGGGCAAAATGTAACAAGAAACTACAGGGGTCTATGGGGGTCACCAAAACTTGACCTCAAATTTGGGGGGGGGTCCTTTTAAAAAACAATATAGAGCTGCCACCCAAAGAATTGAATTAATTTCCTTCCTTCAGTATGGCCAGGCAATAATTGACAGACACCGGTTTTTCAACAAATCAGCACTGGATTTTTTTTTGCCCCAGAAGAAACCGTGAACCTTAATCAGGGTCTGTAGCCGATTAACTAAGTAGTCGGAACCTATACAAACTATACCTTTTTTATTAAATCCATATGAATGCGACAAAACATCGGTGTACATTTAAACACAATTTGACCCCTGATTTCAAATTTACCCCTGTACAAATTTTACCCCCTATGTTACAAAGTTCCCTCACCTTTCCCAGAGTGGACCCAAAAAATTCTGGTTCAGCAAGCACCCTTAACTATATAAAAAACATCTACAACCTTCTTCCCCAAAATTCTAGAAGGGGCTTCTCATTCATAACCCTACTAACCGGTAGTCGGGATTTTTTTTTTTTTATGTTTCACTACCGATAAACAACAAAATAGATTAAACACCCTCACAAAACAAAAATGCACATCTCATCTTCACTTTTCTGTAACACATCTTTTTATTTGTGTCATTTTGGAGGCATCATTTGGTGGTGGGGCATCAATCCAATACGCTATATTAAATGAAAATATTTGTTTTTACGTGTTTTTAAAACCTTTTTTTTGCACACAAAAAAAAAAATATTTAGGGTCCGTGCGGTAAAAATAGGGTCGGTCGGGTTTCCGCCAATCAAACCATTTTTTTTTAGGTTTTAGGCCTTATCTTAAGCATTTATTTGGAACTTATGACAGTTTAGGCTTGTACAGCGGACCAGCGGCATTAGCAGGCCGTTGTTGAATGGTGTATATTGGGGAAGTCTTATTTTGTGATTTTTATTTGTCCACATGGCAAATGTTCTGGTACAGTCTTTGTTTGATTTTCATGCAGTTTGGTGCAGATGATCAATGGCAGACCTGTAAGCAGGATTTTTAGGGGAGTCTAGCAATTTGATCAAAAAGGTGGCCTCCCCCATGTGGGTCTTTTTTGCCAGGGAGGGGAATTGGGCAAAAGTGGACCTTTTTTTCCCCCAAAAGTCTATCCTTTTTGACAACAACTCTATTTTCTTGCTCTGCACTTATAAGCAAATTTTAAAGACCACGGGGTTCGTGTACATTAGACAAACTCGATCATTTCATTCCAAAATGAATAACCAAGTCGAAGACAAGCATTAAGTTCTATTACAATGAAAGATATTTGTCATAGAATCACTTGTAAGCTAAAATTTTGAAGAAAACATTCGTCCACGGTTCCAAAATTCATAATAAACTATCAAATTATGAAAAATGACTAAAAATCCAAGATGGTGGCCGTAAACGATTGTTTTTTTCATAGCCATCAGAAGAAAATTAAGCGGAAGACAAGCCTTTGACAAGTTTTATATGACAGATAATTGGATAAGATTAATTTAAGACTCAAAAAATTGAATAAGAAATTCGTTCTTGTTTCAAAATCACAAATCAAGGAAAATTGGTTAAAATCAAAATGCCGATGTGCAATAAATGATCGGCCGAACCCTGTGAATAGCGGGTTCGCAGGCCAAATCCGGTCTGCCAACCTTGATTTTTTGGCCCTCCGACGTGCTCTAAAATATAAAGGGAAACATAAGAATTTTAAGATGTATTTGACTCTTAAGTAGAGAAGAGAACTTTCAAATTTGTGAATTTCAAAAATGTGTTCACCTCCAGCTTCTCTTTCTAAAATTCAGCTAAATATAATAGAGAACCCCTGTTTTAAGACCTCTTTTTTAGGATAGGACAAACAACCCATTGATTCCGTAAATTGTTACAAGAAGATCAAAAAGAAGAGGTCTCAGCTTTGTATTCATGATGTACAAAATAAAATATTTCACTTTTGTATTCATGATTTAGCAATAAAATATTTTGAGTACCCATTTTGGTTCTCAGAATTGAATCATAATGTATTTGGACAACACAAAAACGTCAAGTTATTAAATTACAACATAATACTGTGACTTGCGGCTAAAACCTTAAAACATATCCAATAACTTGGTAAATAATTTCCTTATCCCCAGCTGCCCCCCCCCCCCCCCCCCATTACCTGAAAGAAATTTGATTTTTATATCATCTGAAACGTTGCCCAACCAGAGGTATAAATGTGTCTAATCTTATACATATGCAAACTTGATCTACTCTGGAAGTACTTCATACTTTGTCATTTTTTCTGCCCACACATGGTACAACACAGTGGCCTTTAGGGCAATTATACAATAAACATAATTCACTCATAACATCAAAATGCAACATCAGGAATCAACTGAAATTTGGAAATAACCTTTTCCTTGAAGGTATCTAGTAAATCATAAACAAAATTAAATTGGCGCTAGCTGGGGATCATGAAATGCACCTTTAACAAATGTTGGTTTTACAGTATACCCAACTGTATTTTATTTTGTTTTTATTTTAGCCAAATTTTTATACTTGGTTAAATGATGTTAATTGTATCTTCATTCCCCCTGTTGTTATTTTAAAAATTTAACCCTCTTTTAATGTTAATTTTTCCAGGTAAACACACAACTGTGTCAAAGAATATTTTTAACAAGCTGTTGGTTATATTGACCAACTATTGTTTAGAATTTAATTGAAAAATTAAATGCTGGTTAAAAATTAACTAGTGCTTGATATTTTAACCAGAATATTTTAACTAATTATTTTTAACCAGCACTTTGTTTAGTCTTCATGAAATAGTTAAAATACAGACAATATAATGGTTGGGTTATTATTTCTTGCAGGAGAATAGAATAGGAATGTAATGATCAGGGTTTACATTATCAAAATGTGCCAAAGCCCTGACACAATACAAAAATCCAAATCATCCCATTTGAAACTTAAGTAAGTGGCAATGTGTTGGATATGGAGATTTTTTCTTTCAACATCACCACATTAAGTATAATTATAGCAACAATTTCCTCCTTGTTTTCACCTGAGGAATTATCCTGAAGCACGGAGATGTGACAATCGCAGTTAGAATTAGTATGCATCAATGGCTGCAGCATAACCCTAAGCGAATGGCTGACCTTATCTTTGCACAACTTGAGATTGTTTTTTTTGTGATTTTCTCTGTCTATTTTTTAGAATATTCATTCATCCCTATTGTTTGTGTTTTAGTGCTTAAGCCTTTATATTCTAAGAGGAGGGTTTTCTTTCTTATACATGTGATCAACATTTACACAAGTGGACAAAACAATTTTGAAATCTAATTTTGAATTGGATTATTTCTATTGGTGTTATTTGAGTGTTTGCAAGCATAATGAGCACGGTTTGATTCACTCTGCCAAAGGAGGCAATTTTAAAAATTGAGTTATTATCATTATCAACTTATCAGTAATGAAGAGTGCTATTGGCTGATATCCACGCCCCTAGATTACTTGGTTACCAACTAACTATGTGACAGGGGACATGATCTGATCCACTCAGGCCAAAGAGGCAATTTTTGAAAAATTGAGTTATTACATTCTCAACGTCGTTCAGTAATCAAGGTAAGATTGGCTGAAATTCCCCAGCCCCTAGCATACTCGGGGTTACAAAGCTATGAACCCTTTTCCAAGGGCAATTTTCTTATTATTTCAATTGTTTTTAGCTGGCCCTATAGATTTTTTGTCTTAAAAAAAATTGTGTATCATACTGGAGCATCATGCCACATGCTGTTTGGGTTTTTTTTAACTCATTTTTCTCAAATCCAATAGCATTTCTGAAAAAAACAGTATTAACTATTGTATCACTGGAAATGATGTTTTTGGTATTGGTATGAAGTTTACACTTAGTCCAATTATGCAAAATCTCTAATTCTGTATTTTTAGGAGTTATGTTATTAAAGGCTCGTCACAGCAGCCGATTTGTTTGGGCAAAGGAAAACCACTTCCAGACTGCTCCAGACGTGCGATGCCAATTTTTTTTCGAAAATCGTGAGCAGTTTTTCTTTTGGGTGCATTGTGTAGTCGGTGCAAGGTCCTGTTGGGCCTTTCTGTGTCGATCCAGTCCGTCTCTGTCGTCTTTCCCATTATTTGCTAGAAAACCACTTCCAGACTGCTCAAGACGGTGCCGTTTGGCCATTTTTTTTTTTTTTTTGTTTGTTTTATTGTTTTATTTTTTTTTTTTTATTCTCACATCGTGAGTAATTTTCCTTCTTCAAGTGTATTTAGTCCAAGTCTGGGACTGTCCTATACAGTCTTCTGCAGTCTTGTTGGTCGGGAGCACGTGGCAAATTTGAAAAAAACCGCCACGATTTTTTTTTTTAATGACAACTTTTATTAAAGGTTATGTTTTTGAAATGCAGGAAGGTCGGCTTGAACACATGACGGTTTTTGGAAAGCGGTAGCCGATGGAGTTGGTGCGCATCATTGAGTGGTTGTTGTGCAGTTGGACAGGTGGTCGGCAATGAGTCTAGCTTCCAAAGCGGAGAGAAAATGCAAAGCCAACTGATAATAGTTGAAATCGGCGACTAAACTCAGCGACTAACAGAAGATAAGTCGCCGACTTGCAGTCTTGGACAGCCACTTGTGCTGTCGGTTGAACAAGACTGCAGCGATTTGGAAATAATGTGGTCGTGTGTAGTTGGGAAGAGTTAAGGTCCCGCTTCGCGGGTGTCCTTCATGTACGGGACCTTTCTTGCTTCAACAACTCGGCGACTCCATCAACTAGCAGTCTTGACAGCGACATTTTACAACTTGTGGCCCGTCGTTTCAAGGTCGGCAACTAATCGGGGACTGAACAAGTAGTGCGTCGCCAATTAAACATTGCTGGATCTGTTGATTCCATGAGATGTCGCCTACTGCTCGGCGTTTCAGTTCAAGCATCCCTTGTCTCATTGACGACAGGGATACTCGCACTATTCATCCCTGGTCGGGATAAAAATGGTAAATTTTGCAAGTTTGAACAAGCCTTTAACCGATTTTTTGGGTAAAAAAACTAGTCTTGTGTAGTCGTGAAGTGGTTGGGTCGGGAGCGTCTCTGTGTGACGTCCGTCAACAGTCATGCATGGACTATTATACAAGATTTTTAACTTTATTGTCAATTTGTAAATGAATTTGCCTATTCAAAATTGGCTCATTTTTAAAAGAAAATTTAGCAAAATTACAACATGACAGTATTGGCATTGTGATGAAATTATGGTAAACTATAAAGAGAGTAATGAGCACTACTACTCAATGCGAATCTAAAATGGGAAGCAGGTCTGCTGACACAAGCTAAGCTGATTTGTTTCTTCTAAAAGAGTGGAAATTGATAGCAAAAATGTGAACAATTGAACCATAAGTAATGTATCAGGAGCACTAGCAACAGTCTTCAAAACAAACTATATGCAGTTAAATCCATGATCCATCACACCAATTAATTGCAATTGGCATCTGCCAAAGGATATTTAAAGATCACTGAAAAACAAATGCTCTTCAGTTGGTTTTATTGCTAGTAGTTGAGACTCTGTTCTCTACAGCATCAGGTTTTCAATGTTTACAAAGGATGAAGAAGCAAGGTGGACATTGTCTGATTCAGGCCCGTATGACAGCCCCAAATTTTTTTTTTTTTCCACCCCAAAAAGGGTATTAATAAGTACACTTTATGATTTGGTTTTGGATAAAAACGGTTCAACATTTAGAGAAATGTGACAACGGGAAAGTCCACTTTTGGTGATGAAATGTTCAAAAAGTCCAAAAATGAACCATTTTAAGAGGGTTATGTCCACTTTTACAAAAAAAAAGTTCACTATTTTAAGTCACACTTTTGAAGTTTTATGGGATGTGTGGCAGTGCCACAAGAATTTTTGGGGGATGCAGGAGAGGGGTCGCAGAATTTTAGAGGACATGTCCCCCACTCCTTCCAATGCCACGCTGAATCTAAACCACTTATAAATTCTTTCCAGGCTGCTCTTCAGATAAAAAAAATATTAAAGGCATACAAATATGAATTTGACTTTTGACAAACAATTATTGCAATTTTAACTTTGCAATTTTTGTGAAAGTTGGTTTAGAAACCACACAACAGCATTCAATATTGTACCAATCACAGTTTAAAAACAAGAGTGGAATATGTTCCAGATCTCCAATTTTATTTTTCACAAGTTGTCCACTCATAGTGTATGAAATAGAGCAACCATCTCAGAACTGGAGCCACTTCACATAATTCCTTCTAAAATAAAGTATTTTGTGGTTGATTCCTCACTGTTCTTTTCACCCTTTTCTAATTATATCCAATTTTTATTATTTTTCCTCAAATTCTATTCCCCAGTTTTGTTTTGAATTTCATCCAGTTTTGTTTATTATTTTGTGGTTTTACTATTTTATTACATGCAGAAGTTGTCACTCTTTTCTCTACCTTAAACTACTCTATTTTTGAAGAAAAATAAATGTTCTTATCTTTTCTCCATTCTGCTCAGGTGCGTAGCCAGCCTGGTGGTTCCAAGGGGGCAATTTCCCGGTAAATACAATGTCCCGATCACGAGCAAAAATTTCCCGGTCGCAGGGCAAAAGATCCGAAAAGGGGCTGATTTAACATGAATATATGTGTTTTATTTCCCGATTTCCCCTCCAGAATTTTTTCATTGGGGCACTCTGCCCCCTTTGCCCCTACCTGGCAATGCCACTGATTCTGCTCTCATCTTCCAAGATGAAACTTGTTTTACAAGCAGTGGTTATATTTTCAGTGATGCACTCATGGGTTGGCTCCATGGAAATTGTATCATAAAATGTAGACAGCAGTCTAGACCTTGTAAGAAAGTGATCACAGAATAAAAGGTCTTAGTTTACCTCATGTCGTATTTGATTCAGGTGAGGTCTAGTGTGTTCCTCCCAAACTCTGAACGTTTTATCAAAGTATGGCATTTAGTGTGGTCCTTTTACTATGATCCAGGATTTACAAAAATGTGCAGTCTTTCTGGATCTTTAATAGTAATGGCAAAATTTTCTGTCTAAGATGGTGTGAAGCGCACATCACAAGTGCAAAGCAAAGTCCTTATGGCTGGGGTCCAGGATATTTGATGCTCTCTGGTGCAATCTGGGCCTATCTTTTAACCTTTTTTGTGTAAATTTTAAGACCATAATTTTAGAAATATAGCATTTCAATTTCCCCCCCCTTTTTTTCCAGATGCTTAAAAAATTTTGGTGGTGGTCAAAATTTTTCTGGGACCGGCATTCCTGCAGTCTCATGGATTTTGTAGGCCTACTTTGATCTTGCTCTTTGATAAATATCCTGTAATTTTGTGATGTTTGGATTTTTGTTGCTGCAATGAGAGATTTGTTGTTATCCAAGGTTATAGGGTTTTTGCAGACAGACCCACAGCCATGATTTTTTTTTGTGGGTTGGGGATGGGGCAGATCATGTCAAAAGTGGACCATTTTGATAAAAGTGGACATTTTTACCAAAACTATTTTGTTTTTGCATATATTGTACTTGTAAACAACATTTTTATTTCTGGCCGGAAGAACTTTAGAAACTAAATATCGAAACGCATCTGAAAACTGAGACAGGCATGCCTGCTTGTATCACTTTTCAGATGTGTTATAGGCATATTAAGTGTATTAATTTTCTACGCATGTGTTTACCTTGTGTGTAGAACTCACATTGTATTAGGAATAAATGCTGCTATAGAGTCTATGCTTGGAGGATTTTTAAACACATATTTTTAACATGTCATTTTGCTTGAGTTTAGAGTGCAGCAGAAGTGTAAGTTATTAGATGTCCAAATGGGTGGATGATATTATTGATGAGCATTATGATAATTGAGTGATCTGACCTCTGATTGTCCCCGCCAAGCATGACAAATCATCCCGGGGGGGCACCCTTTGATTCAAGGTGGATAAGAATATGCGTGAACAGAAAGCGCGTAAAAGGGTCTCTTTTTTCAAGAGCCAATTTATCTACGCGTACATTGTTTAGGGTGTCAAAAACAGCAAAATAGGGAAAAAGGTAGGTTTTTTTCTTAACCATGAAATTATGATGTACTTGTTATTAGGGTACTCATTAAACAGGGATCACAATCATCAACATATTGTAATTGGAACTATCGGAAGTAAGCCAAGCAATATAATAAAGGGTATATATAAGACACGACATTATTGCTTACTTGTTTAGGTTAACCCCCCCCCCCCCCCCCTTCATTTTTTTAATTTTATATATTTATTTTAGGTATGTTTTAGCTTGTTTTTTAGAATAGTCGGTGAAAATACGTGTTCGTTAGGGTGCAATTTTGAAAGTCCATGTTCATGCATCATAATCCACCTTTGAATACAAGTGCCCCCCCCCCGCAAATCCTCTAGTGAGTGCCAGAAGGTCACAAAGTGCAATATCTGCATGTGATAATCAGTACGCCATGTAGGATAACTCTCTTTATCTTTTCTTGCGCATGTGGGCGTCTTGAAATGGTTCTTCCAGAGCAGTGTCACCTGAGAAACTCTTTCAGAGCCACTGATCGATCACTTACATATTAGTAGTTTGATGGGACATGTGTCTGACAAATGGCGCTATTTGCACTTAAGTCATGGCTCAAAGAAGTGGGAAATTTGGGAAAGCTCCTGTCCGAGAAATGCACATGCTTTGTAGGAAATCTTGAGCTTTTTGAAACTTTAATAATGAAACTGACTTTAACCTCTCTGACCTTGCAGGAATTTTACAAAAATAGAATCTCCTTTCCGGGAAATGTTTTTGAGCCGTGCTTACGACCTTCCATTCACATGACAATTTTATTCTTTTAAACTAAGAAAAGAAGAATGTGCCTCACCCCTCTGATGACACAATATAGCCACACCTTGGTTATGAAAGTCTAGTTACTCTACTGCATATTAGAGTGTTCCAGTAAACTAGACGCTAAGACCGCCGCCATGGACCAAATAAGCAAAAGCGAGAAAAAAACAAAATCGGGTAGACGTCTTCACATTTCGGCCTTGGAAGCAGGAATTGGCCTTCTACTTTTGTCATCAAATAGCAAGATCACAGGACGGTCATTATCTCAAATATCCGGTCATACATGAAGATAGATTATTAAAGTATGAATTTCTACAGTTGATTTTTGAATTGGACTCTTATTATGAGTTTGCGGGCCAATTTTTGAAAATTTTAAGAAGTGGTGACGTCACGGCATTGTTTGACGTATTATTTTTTGCCCCGGGGGAACCACACTCAGATATATACGCGCTACGCATCCGCTTTACTAAACACGTGGAAAAAGGATCGCATTTCCGCCATCGGACGTCGTTTGGGAATGAGGGGTAAATTTTGCACTGTTTTGACATTAATGGTGTATTTTTGGAACAACGCTCATTGCCATTTGGGCCTAGAGTAATGGTTATGGACCTTAATTTAACATTCCCAAATTTGATATGAATTCGACCCAGGAGCGTTCTGGACTATCCGCCTCATAATGATTTTTTTTATATCCTAAACCACAACACCTTGTGACTTTGTATATATCGGCCCTTTACGGCGTGACTTATATAAAAGCTATTGTCGAGATTAATTTACAGTCTTCGATAGTTGCAGGGGGTAGGACATGCCATCCTAACAGCAACAGCGAATTCTAAAAATAATAAAAGATAAATAAGCCTACAGATTATCGGTGTGAATATAACTCACCACTTCTCAAACCTTGCTGCAAAAATGATGCCTACCAAACCTAATACCCTTGAACATAGGCGCCATGGCTACAGAGCTACGCGCTCTGTAGCCAGGCGCACCTATACGCTCTAACCCCAAACCACCGTACTCACCACACAACCAAAAAATAACCATTGCACATCTGGATTAGGGTTAAAGATTAAAAATAACCTTTAACCTTTTGTATTAGACCTTAGGGATTTTGAAAAGTGATGTATTTGCCAGGATGATCTTGGGGGCTCCCAAGTTTGTTTTTGGTAATTGTTTTGTGAGTCTGGCGGTAGGACCCATATTTCTACCATTTTTTGTTGGAAAATAAGACCCATTATTATACCTAAGATGCACATTTTAAACCAGGAACCTTTAAATTTTGGGCCAAATTTAACATTAATCTGCCATTGAAAAAAAATCTGCATTGTTTTTGAAAAAAAAGTGACCCATCTCTTTATCAAATTTGGCATTTAAAAGGGTAATTCTCATTCCAGAGGGTTGTTTTTTTTATAACAATCTCAGTTTTGCTTTGACCTTGGCCTCAGGTAGTGTTCAGCTTTGTAGATTTTACAAGCAGTTCTGAGCCATCTTGTATTGAATGAACATTAGCTATAATATTCTCATACCCAGGGCACAATTCAGTTCTACTATCCTATAGATGCAGTATTTGAATAATTAGGACATGGCATCTGTGTCCTATCTTTACACATGAAACATTGACTCGATTCCTTCTTCAGAGTCAGTAACCTCACCCTAGGGTAAAAGAGTAATTCAAAACGACCTGCACAGACTGTGTTTAGGTAGTTTCAATGGAAATCCTACACGCATCGGGAGAAAAGAAATTCTTGTAGTGTCATACGTTCCCTTTTAAAGGCTTTGTTCTAGACTAGACTTTGACTCATGTTAGCAGGTGGCCTTGTTTCCAGTAACACATCCATGGGGTTGTCTACATGGAAGTTGTTATATCCTGAAAATTACATCAAGTGTGATCAATGGAGTCAGATTCTTCATACGTCTAGATGTAAATCAGATACGAAATGTCACATTCAGGTGTGCAATTTGGAAATACTTCTGTCTGGCCGCGTCACCGCCACTTCCCGCATCAGACTTAAAAATCTGGTTTTGCTAGAAAGTTGGAAATGTCTCCCACAACATGTTTGGCCCCAGAATGTCTTAGTGATCCCCCAGGTAAATGAAACTCACTTCTCTTACAAGAAACAGAAAAATATTGATGTCTGTGTGTACCTTAGACTGATGATGCACAATTCCCATTTCCCCATCTGACATGGATACAGGTGTAAGCTTGCGATTTTCAAAGCAGAGGACATCGATGAGACAATAGTATGCCCTTATTAGATGAGGGAGTAGCATTTGTAGTGAAAGTTTAGGGGTCATTGGGTAGGGACAAGAAATATATCTAGGAAAACTTAAAGGTACCCTACCCGATTACAACATATATTTTTCTCTGTTTCATAAGGGCCATCACCAACATACTTTAATTCAAAAAATTTAATGTGAGCAGTAATTTTGTGTATTACAGTAGCCCATAGACTACTGTACAAGCTATTTTCCGGTTACCGTAAACAAACCATATTTTTAGCCTGTAGCATAATGGGAAAGAAGTCAGTCAAAATATTTTGCAGATTAGATGAGAAAAAAACAAGGTTTCTAATGGTACCAAAATCTAATGGCACCTTTTTAAGGTCTCGCATATAGAATTTTCCTAAAGTGTTATTAAAGCATAGGCCTAGTTCTTTTAAAAAGTTTGAAAAGTAGGCCTATGCTATTAGGGACTATTCACAAACACTTAATTGTTGGAGGCCTGTTGCAACAAAAAAAAATCACAATTGCTTGTGAATGGTCTCTAATTTCCAAATCATGGCTGATATTGATGACAGGCTTAAATTTGAGGGTCTTTGGTTGGGAAATGGGAGGTCTTTGGATGATATGGCAAAACTGAATATGTGAATCCTGACTACTTTAAGGGCCATGGCCCGATCACTATAATAGGCTTGTCCCCAGAACCCCCGTTTCTACCAGAAGTGGTCACAATTTTGGTTATCAAAAGAAAAAAAGCTACTATTTCTCATTTACGCTGTTAAACCTTAGGGCTAAAGGATATTTGATTTAAAAGTTATGGGCGAAAATGTACTCCATTTTGATTGACCAATATTCTATATGAGCTCATAAAATCATGTTTCTAGTTCTCTCACATCAAAACGGATTGAAATATTGGCGTGAAACTTTACAGATGGGGTTTTGGGGTGAAGGCAATTCTATCAAGATGAAAACTTTATATCATTAAATCGGACCATCCCCCAGAAATCATTCATAATTGCTTTAATACAACCTCTGAAAAGCTTGCTTGTTAAATGCAGTCTTACCATTTCAAGCAGGCCCACATTTCTTATCCTCATTTAATTACAGGGCATGGAAAAACCACAACAAAATTCCTCTTTAGTCATTTCCTTTACACCTGAATCTCTTTTGTTATGTAAAATTTTCTCCAAAAACTCAAAACCAACATTATGGTTTTTTTCAATCATCATGAAAACCACTAGAAATATTGAATTTCATTTGAGTTATGATTGATGAAGTGTAATGAACGGCAACTTTGAAAAGTTGGGCTTTCTAAATGCACACCAGGTGATTGAGTTCACAAATGGTCAGTGTGTTCCCTGGAGAGAGTCATGGCAAATCATTTCCAAAGAAATATTTTCTACAATGTTATTAGAAATGCATCATTAGTTAGATATCAAAGTGGGCATGGAAGTTTGATCAAATTCACCCACCAGTGAGACAAAATAATTACCCTACTGATGAGTTAAAAACATTGCCCCACCTACCTATAAAAAGTATACTTGAAATTGGAATTAAAGTACTTCACTGGAAGAGGTGGCAAAATAACAAATCTCACCCAACCCAAACTTTTGTACCCCCATTGATATCTAATGGTGCATCCCTTTAGGTCCCCAAAGGTAGTTTTTTCTCAAGCCTATGTAGAGATGAAAATTTAATACATTTTTTTAATACAAACCACAAGGGCATTTGAGAGGAGTTGGGTAGATTTGTTATAAAAATACAATACTTTTTGACAAAATATTATAAATTTAACTGTTGACTTAAGCAACTTGGAAAATGCAGTACCTTTCCACAGACAGCTTACGCACAAATAAATGTAAAGCTTTCTAAAATGAAATAGCTTTTAGGTTTTAGCTTGAATTCAAACATCTATGTTGAAAATGTAAACATGAATGCTTTCTTTCATTAGGTAAAAGAATCTCCTCTGATATCCAAGAACCAAGAAATCCTTTCCCTTGTGGAAAAAAATCCATAGAAAACTTATTTTGTGTGAGCATTATGGTACCCAAACTAAAGGGGCTCTGTCCGGGTGACCCATAATCATTGCAGGCCTAGATCCAGTATTTTCATTTTTTTTTTTGTTGAGGGAGGGGGGGATTTGGTCTAAAGTGGTCCTTTTCCCCAAATAGTGAACCTTTTTGCCATGGGGCATTTTTAGACCTTGTTTTGGATTGGGATTCAGAGAGCGGCTGTCTTCACCGCACCCACCTCACAGGCTAATTGCATTGCCAACATACCATACTTTAATACTTAGTGATAAAAAGTGCGAAATGTGTCAAATACCAAAGTCCTTCCACCTAAAGAACATTTCAGAACGTCTATGTACTAACGTTTTTGTGCTAAGAAGAAGATGGAAAATCAGCAACAAAATATTAAATCCCATAGAGCTCTATAAATCTCAGTTCATTGTCATATGTTGTCTTAAATTTGAATATTGCATCATCCAATCTTTGTAATCGTATTTAAAGCAGACAATATAAGATGGTACATGCTCTCAATTCTTTTGTTGCTGAGATTGAAGATTTGAAGAGGAACTAAAAAGTAACTCCTCAAAGTCTTTGCACTGTAGATGTTGAAATAACATTTATTTGTAATATTCAAAACCAGGGCATTCAGTCCAATCTTAATTATTCCATTTAGGTTGACAATTTGAAATACTGGTACAGCTTTTGTTTACTTGGTTAATGGAATGGGTTGGATTGTTCGCACTTTTCTAAGCTTATGGGTGATTTTCATTTTCTAAATGTAAAGGGCAAACAAAGGGTTAGGCCTAGGATAGCTAGCACACTCCTAATCACACCACGATAGCTCTGAGAATCCAACCGCAGGGCTATATGATTCAAATGGTTCTATCAACATAAAAAACTTGTGTTTAAGGATTTGAGCTGCTGACTTGGAAGTCGAACCCGGTTTGTACTTTGTCTTGCAGTCGCACGCAAGGAAAATTCTCTTGGAAACCATAGAGATTGATTGAGGAAATTGAGAAATGCAGGAGTTAGCGGGTCAAAGATGAACGAAAGTATAAGAAAATGAAGCCTCGGTAGAATTGTCAGCTCATTGATGGTGAGAGGTTTGTCTTGAGTGAACAGTATGTTGTCTGTTTTCGGAGGAAGCTAAAGTCTGTTTTTAAGGCAGTAATCTCAAAATTTGCAAGGTGTGTAGCCAGGCCCTAAGTCACACTTTGGAAATAGTACAATGCTTCAGATGAATTAAAGTAACTTAAAATGAAATAAAATATAACGTCATGCACAAATTTATCATTCAATTTGATCAATCAATTTTGAGAGCACAGCAAATAGTAAAATATAGAATCTACAGACATCAGTGATCCATTTGAAAGAGTCCAAAATATTGAAATATACAGGAGTTAGCTTAAGAGTGAAGGATAAGTCTTAATTCTAATAAGTTATTGTTTTTGCAACGGAAAACGTGACAGAAAGAAAGAGAAAAGCAGTTTCAAAGATTGAAATCACCATTCATTATTACGTGTTGTAGTAATGTCCATACAGACTGTGATATTACTAAAATGTCTGATTTGTACTATACTTGTTTCCGACATGCCCAAACTGATTTTTCACCGCATATCCAGATCCTGGTTTTTTAAGGGGGACCCCTTGGGCAGGGACCTCTAATAGCTGAAAATCGGATGATTTTGCATGTTTTGTCATGAACCCCAAAAAGATACGCCACTGTTTTTATCCCTTGCCGTGAAAAGCAGAAGGGGGATTATGCTATCAGTCAAGTCGGCGTCGGCGGCGTCGGTGTCGGCGTCGACGTCGGCGGCGTCCAACAATTTTGTGAACGCGATAACATGATACCCATAAGGGTTATGGTGAATTGACTTCCGTGTTTAAGGGGGGTTGTCCAGCTGTTAATGGGGTTGTTGGGTTTACGGGGGTTTTTTGGGGATGAGGTGGGTTGTCTGTTAAAGGGGTGTTTCGGGTTTAGGGGGGTTTTCCTGGTTTAAGGGGTTTTCCCCAGCTTTAGGGGTTTGTTTGGGTTTAAGGGGGATTGTTGGGTTTAAGGGGTGTTGTCTGGGTTAAGGGGCTTGTTGTGGGTTTAAGGTGGGTTTGCACGAGCTTAAGGGGGGTTGTCCATGTTTAGGGGGTTTGTCTGGTTTAAGGGGGTTGTCCAGCTTAATGGGGTTGGTTGGTTTAAGGGGGATTGTTGGGGTTTAAGGTGGTTTGTCCTGGGTTTAAGGGGGTTTGTCCGGGTTTAAGGGGTTGTCCGGGTTTACGGGGGTTGTCTGGCTTAAGGGGGCTTGTTGTGGTTTAAAGGGGTGGGTTGCACAGTATTAAGGGGGGTTGTCCAGGTTTAAGGGGGTTTGTCCGGGTTTAAGGGGGGGGGGTTGTCCAGCTTAAGGGGTTGTTGGGTTTAAGGGGGAATTGTTTGGGGTTAAGGTGGGTTGTCTGGGTTAAAGGTTGTCCGGGTTTAGGGGGTTGTCTGGACTTAGGGTATTGATGGGGTTTAAGGTGGTTTGTCCGGTTTTAAAGGTGTTGTCTGGTTTAAGGGGTTTTTGTCTGGCTTAAGGGGGCTTGTTTTGGTTTAAGGTGGGTTGCACAAGTTTAAGGGGGGTTGTCCGGGGTTAAGGGGTTGTGGGGTTATGGGGGATTGTTGGGGTTTAAGGGGGGTTTTGTGGTTTAAGGGGTTTTGTGGCCATAATACTCGTATACATGCGCAGACGTGCACAAATGCACGCGCTTCACATATGCGCGCATTGCGCGCATGTGCGTATTCATTGCGCGGACGTTGCTCATTGGTTGTTCCGGGTTTAAGGGGGTTTCTGGGCTTAAGGGGTTGTTGGGTTTAAGTGGTTGTCCGGTTTAAAAGGGTGATCCGGGTTTACGGGGTGTTGTCTGGGCCTTAAGGGGGCTTGTTGATGGTTTAAGGTGGGTTGCACGAGTTTAATGGGTTTGCCCAGGTTTAAGGGGGGGTTGGGGTTTAAGGGGATTTTTTGGGTTTAAGGGGGTATGTTGCACTGATTATTTAAAATTGTAACCGCTCCCTCCGGGGGAGTTATTCGGTGCGAGAACCGCGACGTGTATTTTGATGATTGTTTTTAGATTTTCTGATATTAGCACCTCACTGTATATTCCAAATTAATATCACATGAATTTACTAAAAATGTAATTTGCCTTAGGCCTACAGGCCAGTTGGTTTGTCTTTATAATTCCCCCCCCGCCACCCCCCCTAAAACTTTTGTAGCATGGCATTTGAGGCACAATTTTCCTTCGCAAACGCACCCAATTTTCCCCCCAAATTTGCTGTTTTCAAGCCCAAACAGTATTAAATTTGAGGACTTTTAACCAGGGTTGGTAAGGGGAGGGCGAGGCCAATTACTGTCAACTTATTTTTTTTTCCAACTTACTTAAATATTTTGAAATCATCAGTCCTATTCACTGAAATTTTTATTATGCCTCAGGTACAGGCCCTTGCTAACACCATTAGGATAATCAGATAAAGAATAACAAAATTGTGAAATTAAACCTAGCGAGTAGTGATGTGTGAAATCTTGAAGATTGCTATCTTTGCTGCTTTTATGCCTACCTGCCTTGCCTTACGTGCAGAAGTATATGATAAGGTGTAGCCTATATCACAGACTTGGAGTCTTGATGTTAAGGCCTCATGGTGAGCTTCATCAGTGTTTGATGGAGACTAACATGTCAGCCACAGGTGCAATAAGGTAAATACTCCTACCACTAATCTGTTGGACCACAATGTGAGCCCTGAGGGAAATCCACGGGTATTGGTGTCGCGTGCTTGTGATTGGGTCACATTGTTAAAAGGTGGAGCAAGTGTAAGATAAAGCACAAAGCCCAAAACCAAAACTGGATTACTATGATTCAAGTTATTGTAAACCCACATTCTTGTTTTCAACACAATTCTGCAATTTGTCACACTTTGGGATAAATAGGACCAGGAAATTAGTAGAATGGTGCAATCAAACTTGCTGAGTGAGTTTGAAGGGTCGTAGCAAACACAACCCTCTACCACAACTGCTTTGTAGTGTGTAATAATGCTTAGTGGTTGTAGGTGTGGACTGGTTTACACATGATTCATCCAATTTAATCTCTTTCCTCCATGCAAGGTATCTTCTTGCCTTAATCTGTTAAAGGCTTCCCAAAACCCCACTCTACCCCTAACCTCTTCAATTCATTCAAGTTTTTTTTTTTTCTGACTAAAATAGTAAAGATACATAGCAAATAATATGCTAGGACCACCAATTGACAACCATGAATGGCTTATTGAAAAATGTGGCCCTATTAAAGGTGGGGGAACCAATCGACAACCTTGCCCCCCCCCCAGTGGCTTAGCCAGGTGGGGGAAAATGGGGAAGAGTGCCTCCTCTGAAAGAAAATCTTGAGGGGAAATCAGGCAATAAAACACAGACATTCATGTTAAATCAGCTCCTTTTCGGATTCTTTTGCCCTGCGACCGGGAAATTTTTGCTTGTGATCGGGACATTTGTTGCACCTACCGGGAATTGCCCCCTCTGAACCACCGGGCCGGCTACGCACCTGCCCCCCTCAAAATTGTGCAGATGATCACGATTCCACTCTCCCTACAGTTCATTGTTCAGTGTAGATGTCTCATTAGCCCTGTCAAACTGCAACAGTGTGAGGAAAAAGAAACATTACCTGACAAAAGCAAATACAAATCTGGCAATTTCTATTTTGGGCAAGTCAGTATGCACAGGACAATTTTTATGCAGCATTTGCAAGTATAAAATTTTACTTCAAATGGCCGACTCAAAATGATCAATAATGAAGTTCCAAATTTGGTGCTACACACACAGCACAACTTACAGAATAAAGCCACAAGATGCATATTCTCCGGGGTGACTGTGTCCACACAAATACTGCCACAGCTAATATGAATTTGCTTTCAAAGCAGACAAGATAAACACGGTTTCCAAATTGAAAAGTTACAATTTATGATTTATTCAGTCAAAATATTGCACTTGTCAGTTTTGGGGAAAATGAGATAGTTGTAGACTGTCAAGAAGATAATAGAGTAAATTGCTATTTGTTTCATGAAAACCATGGCTGAAGTATGACATTCAAAGCCTGGGTTGTATGCTTCAATTTGATATTAATAAATTCCATTTTGGGGAAACAATTGATATATTTTGACATTTAGCATTTAGAAATAGAACAAAATTGTCACTTTTTTCTGATGAATACAAAAGGCAGATCAAATTACCAGGTGACACTCTTAAAGCAAAGAAACATTAGAGAGAGCAAAAGTTTTATTGAAAGCTCTACACAATGCATTGGGGAGAAGTTGGTTAAATATTGGAGCATTTGCTGTTTTGAGCAAGCACTTCCATAGTCCCTATGACTGACTAGTGGGCATACATGTAGTAATCATTGGAAGCTATTGAGCAATTGTTAGCTTCAACAAACTGTTGCTACAGCTGACATTGCTATTTCAGGCTTTTTTCTCTGCACACAATCATTGTGGTAAAATGATTTCAAAGATGCAGAATTTAATTTAAATTTTTACCTCTTAAGCATAATTCACCTGCAGGAACAATAGAACTAACAATATAGCTATACTTAAAAATAACTGGCCAAAAATATGAAATACCATATACCTTTTTGGGTAACAATCAAATAGACCTAAGTCTGTATGCCTCATTAACCCATAAGGACTTCCCTCCTTCTTAACAGCATTTGTGATTGGCTCATATGAAGTAATTACATGATATACCGTGCTCAGTAACCAATCAAACTAGACCTTTCATAACATATTTTCATTGCAGTAATGGTCGAAGTGTATTTCTTCGTCTGCTTATAAATGAATGGAATCATTCTTCTGCCTGGACATATCCATTGACATTCTTAATCATCCTATACTTTATCAAATAAAAAGTACTGCCTTATTTCAAGCCAACCACTTGCAGGTTATGTTAGCACATCCATGCAAGTAACAAAATACAAATTTTTATGATTTTTTTATGTTTCGGATCAGCAAATCGTTGCTTATCCCTTTAACTATATCTGATTGTCACTTGTGGCAGTAGCGACCGATGATTGATGCATCAACTAGTGACTGTTGCAATCAAGCGCAGGAAACAGACATCACAGAGTGTGAAAACGACCAAACAATTTGAAACTGTGAAAGCAGTCATCAGTCATAACACTAGGCTGTCGTTACTGAAATGTCTGCATAGACATTATGTCAAAATGTAGTAAGGAGAAAAATGTTTACATTTGATAAGGGATTGACGTTAATGGAGAGTGATGGTTTGGTAAAGATGCAATCAATTATGATTTAAAAGGTGCATTTCATGATCCACAACGTTATCGTCCTGACCTACCTCAAAGATTTTGAGATTCTTATATTATTATACACTGTTGCACATTTTTTCTTACAAAAAACATTAAAAGGCATGCAGCAAACGAAGTATGATAAATACATAATATGCATACAATGAAAATCCAGCAGAGATGCCATCAGTGTTTTGTCACAACAGACATCTTGTGGACAGGGCCATACAGAAGATTTATTTAAGGAAGTGTAAGACTTCACAAAATTGTACTTTCTTAAAACAAAAAATTCGCTCTAAAACTTGGGATAAAGGAAAGGTCTCAAATTGAAAGTTTAAATGGAGTTTGGATTTAATTTCAATCTACATACATGTAGATTGAAATTAAATCCAAATTCCATTTAAACTTTCAATATTATAAAACTATGAATTCTCAATTTTAATTTTGAATCGTTCC
>JAMKCH010017893.1:0-25812 GCA_023653785.1 Ophioderma brevispina
AGGCAATGTAAAGCAATATGATTGACTAATAGTAAACTTGGACCTTTTCCCTCCTTCTTTAGTTCCTTCTTGTTTCTCCCATCCTCCTTTTCTTCTCTACTCTTCACCTTTTTATTACCTCCTTTTTTCCCATCCCTTTTCTTTTCCTTCATCTTATTTTGTTTTTGAATGCTGGTTTGTTATTTAAGAATAAAGGTTTGCAGTGTCATTTATGGGCGAATAATGTGTCCGAGGTCAGAAAAAACAAATAATGGCGAGGCGCAGCCGAGCCCATTATTTGAAAGTTTTTCTGACAGAGGATACATTATGAGCCCATTAATGACACTTGCAAACCCTTATTTCAATTTTCTATTACATTATTTCTATTCTATTACCTTAAAACAGCTTTATTATAAAAGAAATGCAATTGGCGACCCATTATCTGCAGAATAATTAGACAATATAACTGCGCCTATCTTTTTTGGAGGTCAGTGTGGAAATCTTGGTGTTGGTTTTGGGCCGAGGTGTTTCCGAGGGGAGCGTCGATCACGAGGAAAAACGAGGCCCAAAACCAACACCAAAGATTTCACACAATGACCGAAAAAAAAGATGGTGCAAAGTAGTATGTGTCATTAATAACCGTAGTTTAATATTACCAATAAATATCTCACTTTAAACTCCAAATCAATTTTTATTTGATGCCGTCTCCCCTCGACTATAATGTAAAGTCTCAGGGAAATCCAAGTACAATCATCCGTCCTTATCCCAGTAACAAGTTTTGACCAATCAGAAAAGTGCAATTGAAAAATTTTTTAATCCAGGTTCGGGGCATTTCGAGTGAGTGTCAAAATGAAGTGTGGGAAGGAATGTTTCGCCTGTTTGCGGTTTTAGAGCTGGAATTTATAAACTTTTTGGCTGTTGCTGTTGCATATTAAATAAAAAATACAACTGGCGATAGTTGTTGAACAACCCCTGGGTAATCTTAAGGATCTGGATTGCTTGAAATAAGATGCAGATTTGTGCTCAATATGAAGTTATGATCATCACTCATCACAAATTTACCAAGGTGCGCGATCTGCATGCGGTGGTCTTTCTTGACAATTTGACATTGACGTGATAGGGGTCAGTTGAGTTTCTTGGAATTAGCGGCTGAATTATTGTTTCGAAACTGGTAACAAAACTCTGGTACACAGCTTGTCGGAGATATTAAAAAAAAATATACCATGAAGTGTACGATAAGCTATTTTCAATGTTTACCCAACTTTAGTGTTATCCCTAAAACTACTATGTAATCGATCTCACAGTCATCATGCTGGCCATAGCAGCCAGGACATGAATGATGAGCTGTCCAGCATCCATATAAGCCGTAAATTACCGCGTTTATTATTTTATAACGTCCCAGAACACATGCTGGTGGCTTTCAAAGTCCGGGGCCTGATTTCTGGTGTACAAAAAACAAAAAGCGTCAATTGTGATTTACGCAGGATTTGTTAGAAGCACCACAACAACATAATATTTGCAATGTCATACATGGTTTAAATGAGATCGCTGGTCGGGACATGCAGATTTGTTGAGATTTTCAATCAGTCATGGTTTGCTGGTTATTCAATGACACGAATGAAATTTCCTTAGGCTTTATTAATACCTAGGCTATGTACATGTAGTCTACGTGTTTTCACACATTATTTGTAATACATTTTTTCATTTATCCATTTTTTCATTTGATTTTGTAACACCTTTGATTGATGTGTCATCTATTTGCTATTTTTTTGTTATCTTTGTCTATGTATAGTAATGAATTTTGTTTATTCATTTCATTACATAACTTTTGAAAAAAATAAAAAACTTTTTCATTTTTTATTTATATTTGTTTCATTATAAAGATTAAAAAAAGAAAAATTTTTCTAATTTATTCTTCATTTTCATTTGTGTCATCATTGTTTTAATACAAAAGCAATTTAAAAATATTTTTGTTTTAATTATTTGTACAGTCATTTTGTTTATTGTGTATTGTTTGTGTATGATTCATTTTTATGTTTTGTTCATTTGTCCATCTATTTGCTATTTATGTTTTTATTATTATCTTTGTCTATTTATTAATTTAATTTTGTTTATTATGCATCTTATTATCCATTTGCAATTTTATTTAATGTTTTTGTATTTATATTTGTTCATTTATCCACTTTGGGTATTTACATTTTTAATTTTATATAATTTTATTATTATTCCCCCACCCCCCCCCCCTCCAGGGGGAGCAGTATGGGAAATCCAACATGCAGTCCGTGGACTTGATTGCATATTTACATTCATGATCTCTGAAAGTTGCGTGTGCACGAACAATACGCGATTCGCAAAAACACGGCGTTTCATTGTTTCAAGCACTGATTTTACATTTTTTGTATAATGTTCTTTTTGGTGGGGAAAAGTACCCATGTCGTCTTTGTTTTACTCTTGAAAGACCATGCCTGGGACTGTACATCGGCTAGACCATGAGCCGATGCTACATAAATGATGGCATGAGACATGAAGCGTGCAGTGATGACCAGACCATGTACGGTTATGTATCAATCACGGCATGGCTTTTGTTCAGTTGTCTGATCCAGATTAATTCCTTGCCGCTAGAAAGGACAGATGGGCTAGTAATGTTGTCGTTTCATCATTTTGTCCAGCTAATTGTAGTCGAAAAATGAACTGATGTTGTAATTGGTGCGCCACCGCGGGCTACCTGTCCATATACAGGGGTTGGGGCATGGGACATTGGTTGAGTTTAGACTGAAGTTCAGCCTCAGTTCAGGTGGGCAAGCCAGCTTACGTGGGTTATGAATGTTAGATTTTTTGACCTTGCATATTAATTTATATGTAGTTTTTGATTTTTTCTGTACTAAGGTGGTCGCCAATGGAGTCAGCTGGAAAACAGTGCGCATTTTTTAATATAGGTTTTTGTATTGGCTTCTTCAAAGTCGCTTGTGATTTTGATTTTGGAAATCCATGTTTTCGCCATGTCTATCCATCTTCGGGCCCCAAATCAATTTCAGTTACTAGTACGTCACACGCAGGAGTCATTGTTGAGAAGTCTTGTGCCTCCACAATAACAGCGACGTCGCGCGTATTTTAGGCATAATTACATTGATGGATTCGCGTATTACGACAGGTTATTAATGGGCAGTAAACGGACAATCCCGGTTAGCATTTTCAATAATGGGCAATAGAGGTAATAGATCTGTTTTGAATTATACTATATTTACCTCCTAGAGTCAGTCGTGTCAACACGTTCAGGGGCAGTGTTATTGCATGTATATTTTTCGAACCGCCTTTATTATGTTCGCGTGAAATAGTCACCGCTTTGGATTTAATGCTGGACTATTGCGTTACACATTGAACGTCAATGATTCGAGAAGATAAAAGTACGATACCAGCAATGTAAAGGGGGAACTCAAACTTCTTAATAGACCCCAACTTCTTCACTCAACGCGTGCCCACTTCATACTTGGGGCCTAGGCTAGACATATCTACATATGTTATGATACTCCTTATACCCATATTCCTGAGAATGATTGATCCTACAATGCACCACATATTCATCTATGGCATTGCGTTCGTCAGTTTGTTAGTACTTTCCAACACTGTTAGATGTTATGTAACAGTGGTTCTTTTATAAATAATGCCACCATATTAGGTTCCAGGGTGTTCAGTCATGTATGGAATCCTTACCAATTCCCGATTGGAAGAGAAAAATTGGTGTGGCAACAGTGTGTGTGGGGACGTGTGAGACACCATGGAAAATTGACACCGCTCGCACGCTTGCCTAGGACCAGGAGTATGAATCATTACATCTGTAGACTTTGGCTGTGTAACACGAGGTGGCGTAACAATGTATCCAACAATTTTGGTAATTGATGTAAGAGTCAATTGCTTACCTAAAATACAATATGGGTCTGGTCTGACAAGGTAGTTGGGAAATACATACCAAGTAAGTGAATTCATCTGGATAATGCCTGTCCAGATGGGTAAATCTGAAAGTAAAAAAAAGATTAAACAGTCAATAAAATTCAAAAGATAACATGACCCAGCCAGGTTTAAACTCCAGAGGTGAAAATATTTCATTTAACCCAAAGTTGTGTCCACACGACAGCCAAAAACCTCCAAAAATCACCCGGCGACCATTCCTTCGCTTTTAATATCGGAGTGTAGACTGGAACTCAACACACAGAAGTTGTGACCTGAACGTTGCGATTATTACAATCACAGGAATTTGTCACATGATGCAGGGCATGTGACCATGCGAGGTTACGTCCACTTCACAAACCCCCCGAAGTTGTCCACACAGCAAGACACTCCAAAACACTCTGAAATTATCAGAGTTTCAGTTTCATCCCTAGTTTTTTTGGAGGGATAATAAAACTATCGCTAGCCCCTCAATAAAATCCAGAGTGTAAAACCCCAAATGCATTCACACGGTCAAAAACCCTGATTAACACTAAAGAGTTTTGAAACTCTGTAGTTTCAAAACTCTGGAGTTAAGCCTGCAGTTAAAAAACAAAACATTTTTATAACAACAAAAGTCCAGGAGAAATTTCATTTAATACGACATATTGTATTGTAACACCATAAACATAACACTACAAACCTGTCAAACGTACTCAAACACGAGCGGCGGGCGGCACTCCTAAGGCCAGGAGGTATGCGGATAGGAACAGACAGAACGACAAGCAGGCATGGAATAGAAAGGCCAGGCAGCAGCCACGCCGACGCCTGGAAGAACACATGCGCTCATTAATGACCGGTAGAAACAGCTCATACAAATCAAGTCTGATGGCGGATACTATCACAGTAGAGTAGTCACAAAACAGATCTGCTGAAACAAAAACAAAAATAAATACCTTGAAAATTATTTTACCTTAGATGAATTTTTAATTTTACTATCACAATGAAAATGACGTCAGTTGAAAAAAGTCACGACCATCCAGCAGTTTGAACTGGGAGCTTCCTGTTACTATCGATTGCTCCGGGTTCAATCCTGGATGGTCAGTGAGTTTTTCACTGCCACCATTTATTATTGTGGTGTGGATAGTTCAATATTTTCTGTTATGTTAATTACCCACATCTTTTGAGCTTCTTTCCAGGTTTACCGGTTTCCCAAATACTTTCAGAGAGACAAATAGTATAGTATTTAAAAGACAAAAGTAAAAAAAATCATTCTATTTTGCCTATTTGTCAGGCCTAACATAAGGGCTTTTGAGTCAATATTGTGGCTGTTAAATAATACTTGTTATAGATGAGGTATAACCATCATCTAGAAACTTCCGACCTTGCCTTATGATCAACATTTTAAAATGGACATGACAAGGAAAAATTTGAAAGAAGTCCCAAAGCAAGAAAAAAATACATCGCGGTACCAGGACCGCGAAGTGGCGTCTGCCGCCGGTTTGTGAATGGGGCCCAAGGTCACACGAGGTCACCAAGGGTCAATGAGGTCACCAAACATGTCATCCCACCCACCCCCTATTTTGCACCAAGTTACATCATCGTAGCCATCATGGAACTCATACGGCATGCCAATATATTAAGGGTTCACATTTTTGGACCGGCCAAAGGTCACATGAGGTCACCAGGTCAAATGAGGCCACCAACATGTCACCCAACCCCACCCCCTCCTTTCCACGCCAAGTTACATCACCCTAGCCCTTACGGAAAACCATACGGCATGCAATATTATATTAAGGGTTAACATTGTTGACACGACACACAGACACACAACACACACACAGACATACGACAGAGTAATCCCTGTGTGCTTCTGCAAGCTTGCAGACGACAAAAAAACTTGTGTTACTTTAAAACAATTATATACAAACTTATGCTCTATCCAATCTGGTTGGTTTATCATGTTTAATTACAATTTAATGTTTTTCACCTTCAAACTCTTATCTTCTAAATTGTTTTATGTCTAACCAAACATTACCTGTTTGGCATTACTATTTATAGGGGGATTCGTGTGATCCAAAAGCCTCAGCAAAAAAAAAAACCCATTAGTCTAAGAAATTGAGATTTTTATATTCAATCTGACTGGTTGGCCCAGTATAGTGATTGTGCATTATCTTTCGTGCAAATTAATATTTTGTATTTCTGTCCGAAATGGCCAGAAATTAAAAAAACAGTTGGCCTGGGGGGGGCGAGGAACTGATGTTACTAATTCGCTCATAACATCAACAATACCAGACTATAGAATTCAAAACTGAAATTTGGGTATTTTTTCTTGAAGGATATCTCAAAATAAATGTGCTAGAATCAAGAATGCACCTTCACAAGGTTCGCCAGTTTCGTCCACAGGCGGAAAAAACCGCGGTTTTTTCCCACTTGGAAAAACCGGTTTCTTCCAGTTCTTCCACTGGAAGCGGAAAAACTAAAAAAGTCATGTAAAAATTTTCATTGGTAACGCAAATGAGGGCGTGGCTGATAGGGGGGGGGGGGGTAGGGATATACAGTGAATGAAATATAGTGAAATGAATCAAAAAACTATTCAGGGACCCCCCTACATACCCCATGCAATTGCATAATCAAAACCGCATTTATCAACAGGGCCTCTAAATCTAAAAAATACAGGAAGATAACTGATTCCACTTTTCACACCAGAGGCCAAGCAGGGAGTCTCCTGGTAAAGACTTGAACATCTTCAAAATATGTTATAGTTACCCTTAAACCCAGGTTCTCCCCACTATAAGCATTACAACAAAGAAAAAACACTTAATGGGTTGCTACTGTTATATTTGTGATTTTAAAATAACAAAATTGGCCATACAGATTTTAACAGCTTTTTCCTTGTGTGCATCTACACAAAGTTACAATTGATAGGTGATAGTCTAAATGTGCACATGGAAAGATTGGAAAATAGGAACAATATTCATCTGTATAATTTGACAGCAAGTCCAAAACAAAATTGTTGAACAATTTACTATTTACTTGCAAGGTATACTACCATGCTATAAACTGTAAATTAAATTTTGAAAAAAAAAAACATTGTAAACTTAAAGTAACTAAAGTGGCTGATGAAGTTGAAGTGCAAAGCAGATGAATATGGTGTATTTAGTATGTTGTTATAATACATTTCTATTCTTCCAGTTTTCTTCCAATTTCTTCCAGTTTATTCCGGAAGAAACTGGAAGAAACACACCTTTTTTCCAGTTTCTTCCATTTTCGGAAGGAAAAGGTTTTCGTCCGGAAGTTTCCGAAACCCTGACCTTCAATGAATCTAGCCTTCCTAGAAAACCTTGGCTTATATCTTCTACATACGTACCTCAAGGCCAAACTTGTAGAAGCAAAGTTGGAAAAGAGTTCCCAGGCATGGACGATCCCTCATCGGCATTCTCCCTCCTGATCTGTGGAAAGACGCCGCTGTCTTTGAATCTTCTCCAAATTGTTCTCATGGCGATGCTGACGTTGGTGGAGTACGACGATGGAATGCAGCAATTGCCTCAGGCTGTGATAGCAACATACCCCTCTGGCCTCCATCCAACCCCAGCCCTTGCAGTGTTCTACTTACCGCCGCTCCCCAGTAAGGTCTTTGATTGGACCAATAACTTGCAGGTAAATGCACCACATACGAAATACAATGCCCTATAAGCACTTCTTACTAGACTTTTGTAAACACTAAGTTCATGTGCTTTACGGAAATTAAAGCACATTCAATCCGTAGTCAGGAACAGACATAGTGTGTTCACTATAAGATGAAATGACCTTCGATAAGTGTACACAAGATAACTCTAGGGAAGACCAAAGTATAATGCAACCCTATGGCAAATATACTACAGTAGCTTAGTGTATTTTGGTACAACTTGGAACATCTCATCTGACCAAAATGTGTAGAATATAAGTGGTAAAAGAATGGGGTCATAGTCCCATGTACTTTGAAATTGAGTATTGTATGTAAAATAAATAAAAAATAAATGCCAGAGTATTTATATAGCGCTTCATACAATTAAGTCTCAAAGCGCTTTTACATTATTCCGCTGTTCACTAGGATAAATCACAGTTTCCACATATTGGAAAATTCGGCAGCCAATTATAAATGGCGCACAGTATGACTTACCCCTAACAGCTCCCCATTACACCTGGGTGAAGTAGAAAAAAGCGAGAGTAAAGTGTTCTTGCCCCAGGGACAACAACACTTGGCCACGGCGGGGCTCGAAACTACACCTAACGCCACGTCCTGCGGCTTTCCAACGGACCCACACGTGCTCTACGTAAGTTCTTTACAGAGAACACGTCCCCATAAGGTATGTGTTGAAAACTTGGACTGAACTGACGGAAAAAGTCATCAATTTTAATTCAAAAGATTTGAAAAATTTCATTTACAATTGGTTTGAGAGTGTGAAACAACCTACTAGCAGGAATCGCACCAGGCCAGCTTTTACTATTCATGAGTCTGAAAGACAAGGCTACACAAAAAGATACCACTATGACATGAGTTTGGAGAAGTTGCTGACCTGCTCAAATCCAAACATTCCACTTTGCTGAAGTTCTCTTTGATGGGGAAATCACCGGTCTGTGATTGAAAAGATATAAAATGAGTCAGGATTCATTTTGCTTTATTTCTCACATTTCGCCAGTTTCTATCATTTCCTTATGCCACTGGGTCAATAATTGCTTTAAAGGACTTTCAGTATGTGTAAAAAATCTTGGGTTCCCCCAAATCACAACGACTTAAATATACTCATGAATAACGTCTACCCTTCATTATGTCAACTGAAACAAACTTTTTTCTACCCCATTACATATCATAATGTGATGCCAACTTGACCTCACTTGCACTTAAATACAATTTGTAAGTGACATTTACAATATGTCCACTCTACGCTAAAAGAAGGGGATATCCAATTCTAGTGACCATTTTTGTCTTCCTGCATGAATTGCAATCAGGGGTCTTTATAAATTTTCGGAAGTGCATTTCCAAACGTCTTGAGATTTTTGGTTTGCCTCAAGCATGTGAATTGATCAGCAGTGTCTTTAGTGCCGCTGGTAAACATGCTTGGCACAGCTAGTCACACAACCACCTACACATTCAAAGTGCTGCATTCTTTTAATCTTTGGAAGCACTGCACTAAAAACCTTAATACTCCAAATGCATTAGGTATAAAAAAATTGTTTGATTGCCGTACCCGACCGACCCAAAAAAACTGCCAAATCAAAAATGTTTATGCAATTAGCACAAAATAAAAAAAATTAAGCCGACCGAACCATGATTTTCACCCTCAATTAAAAGAAAAAAAAATTTTACCAACACAAAAGACAAATAAAAAAACAAAACAAGAAAACAAAACAACTAACAAACAAGTAAAATAAAAAAACTTTGCTACAGGGTTGTTACTCATAGGGCACTTGCCGGTGCTTAGCTTTATCATCGGCCCTCGTTGCGCAGAATCACTCCGCGACACACAACAATGCGCGTTTTTTCTAATAAATCCGAATCATAGTTCATCGCAGCCTGGTACAGCGGAGGTGATAAACAAAAGGTGTTTCTACAAGGCCATTTGCGTTGGCACCCTTTATGACCATTTCTTTGGCGTGTTTCTACCTGCAAGTGAAAACGAATGGCATTTAAAATGTGCATGTTATTCCTAACTAGCGGCTATCATTCCAGTCGTCTTGCTATCACTCAGGTAAAAAATTCGGCCCACCTTTATGCCATTTTTACACGGCGGTCTATGGGCATCCACACAAAATTCCCTCTATTCCCCGTACTCAAAAATGGTCCGAACTGTGACGTCAAAGTAGACAGCCCATGTCATTGAAAAAAGATTAAATAGTAGCATCTTGTATTCATTTCGAGTAAAACATCGTTGAAGATCTACAAGATTTTTTTTTTTTAAATCCAATGACCGGCCCAGCATGTTTTTTTCTCTGTTATGGCAAACACACATAATTTTATGCCTTATTTATGGTGACAAAAGTGTTGTACAAGTGTGGATCGTCCAGACCGGCATTCCATCGCTATATCTGTGATGCAAAACATAGGGATGACAATCTTAACAGTTCGATAACTTGTAAAATTTCTTACATCATTTCAACTGTTTCATTGCAAGTCATGATCCACTCCTCACAAAGGCACAAGTTGAGTTGGTACACCATCTTGACAAAGAGGACGGCCGATGCCCACACCATAGTGAAAGGATTGTGGCCAGACGGAAGAGCTCGGGAATGGGAATCAGGCCAGAATATCCAAAGGGATGAAGATGCCGTTGACTGCGAAAAAACCTGAAGATGTAGAGGTTTGTGGATATGTAAGATGGGTCATTTCTGTAAGCAACTTTACTTAAAAGACTTCTAAGTATGGCTAGGCATCTCTTGTTTGAGTGACCTCATATTGGACTTGTCATGAAATTTACTACATTTTATTTAAATTGAAAATAAATGTTTTTAGAGTAGAACAATGAGACACACATCTATTTAAAATAATGCTGTTTGTCATGTGACAAGACATGGATACACGGCAGAGACTAAAACAATGCCTTCTCTAAACATACAATACTGTTATTCCACTGCAACAAACACTTAAATGGTAACACTATGTTTTTACAAATTTCTAAAAAAACAAAGATTACTTCAAGTACTTAAAGGAATATGTCAAGATTTTTGTCAAGCTCAGTTGACTTACATTCATAAAATATATTTACATATATCACGAATTCCCGAAAAAATAATACATTTGATGTAAAATTAACAAAATAGAGCATTTTTAATTTTTGCTTTTTTGACATACGAAGAAACGGGCGGATTTTTTCGCCACGGCTTCATGATCAAAAGCGCCCAACCGCGTGACGCAATTGATGACCAAAACATCGTGTGACTCGAATTGTTATTGCTACCGGTAATATTGATGGATTATGAAGTAATAATAAACAAGGCGAACTCCGTAGTTACGCGATGCGTACAATCTGTCCCCGCCCATGTTTCGATCACTACATGTGAATAAATGCACGTCAATACCCTACCTACCCCCTTCCCCAACACCCCGAACACTCCACCCCCTCCCAACAGCCGCCGCAAACCCCACGCCCTCCCCCCACACCCCACGCCCTCCCCCACACCCCACCCTCATCCCCACCCCCCCCGCAACACCCTACCCCCCCTCCTTAACACCCCTCAACACCCCACCCCTACCAATACCCTAGAACAACACCTCACCTTTATTACCCAACACCCCTCAACCCGCCATTCCCCTCCCCAACACCCACATCCCCTCCGCAACACCCCGCAACACTCCCACCCCCCTCCCCAACCCCAATGTACCACCCCACCCCCTCCCACACCCCCCGCAATAACCCAACCCCCTCCCCAACACCCCACCATACCCACCCCATCCCCAACCCCCACCCCGCCCCAGTCCCACCCCTCCCCACTCACCCCCACTCCCTCTCCAACACGAACCCCCTCCCCAACACCCGAACCCCCTCCCCAACACCCAACCCCCTCTGCTCAACACCCACCCCATCCCCAACACCTACCCACCCCCTCCCCATAGCATAGTGGTCTCATGTAGAGAATGAATTTTGCCTAGCTGCGTACTGTTTCAAGAGATACAGCAATTGCGCATATTTAGTTTAGCTCATTTGCATACCTAAGGCCGCATTCTCACTACTTTCAAATTGCAAAAATGATGTGGCCCATGATAGGATTTCATGCAGCGTAGGAATTTTTAGTTCCACTGGTACCGTTTCAAAATATGGCATTAAACGCTATTTTTTTTGCATATGAATTAGCTCAGTTGCATACTCAATTTGCCCGAAATACGCCAAAAATCTAATAGGTCAAGAACTCTTCAGAGCCCGCTTCCTTCCAACCAAGTCCAATCATTATAACCCTGACGGAACTCCAGACAAACTTGTCACATGCCTTGCTGGAAAATTCTCCTCATAAGTATGCACATTAGATACTTATTAGCATATTTTACAAGCCCAAAACCTAATAGGGTCGAGAACTCATCACCCCCTTCTTCTCCCACCAAGTTAACATCATTGTCGCCCTTATGGAACCCCAGATAAATGGTATACAACATGGGTTAACTTTTTGTCACGGACGAACGGACGAACGGACGGACGAACGGAACGCTGCTCAAGTCATAGTCCCCGTTCCGACCTCTTTCGGCGGGTACAATTAGAAAAAAGTTACAGAATGACATATTTTGTTTCTTTCGTTGTGTTTCATTTTAGTGAGTGGCAACACTGCGATATGATGCACAACGACGTAATTATGGAGGTCATCACAACTTTTGACTTCACCATTTGCCTGCGATGTGGATTTGTCGGAATCGTTTTTCGAGTAAGCTATTGGGCGGGGAAATTAAAAGGGCAAAATAACTACTCCACAAATTGTGGACAATTTTCAACTTATTTGATTTATATTAATCTACGTTACTTTAAAAGCTTTCCATCTCCATACCAATTTTCTCCAAATATTCAGATCATGACATATTCCCTTTAAGAAATTACCAAAAACCTTTTTGGCCACAACCAACATATCTTAGGCCAAGGTTAAAACCTCCAACTCTCAAATGCTTATTTAACTAGTTATTAATATGCGTTTACAATGAGTATTCCGCATTGAAATAATTTAAATGGGTTGACAATTGACAAGTTTGAAAATTGTCTAAGCTTTTTATCAGGATAGCTCTAAGTAGCCCTTTTTTGAGAGTCCCTGAAACTCTATTTTATTTAAGCCAGATAGAGCACAAGGTCTGCTTGGTTTCTCCAGTTGACAGGGCAGTCGTCAGTGAACAGCTCTTTTCAAAGCAAACCCGTAAACGCAGTGACAGCCTACATGTCTTCCATTTAGTTATTTGTCCTGAAAGAATTCGAGTACTTCTGAGGAAAGCTGACATTTTCTTCCAACCTGTCATTTTTTTTTCGCATGGCATCTTTGACTTGACGACTTCACACTTCCAAAACTAACATGAACTAAAATACTTTACGAGTTTTTGTGATTTTTGTTGGAACAAAAAATTTCTATTCCTTAGTACCTTTTGTTTTACATTTAGGAATCACGTAATGTTTTCTTGAAACAATCACTTACATGATCTCAAAAGTAGTGACACAAGCCTCTCTGTTTCTACCTCTTGTGTAACCACAATAACCACTGTAAAGAAGACCCTTTACCCAGATGTTATCTCCAAAGCACGCCAACACCCGCCCTTGCGAAATCATGTATTACCGACCGATGTTGCGTGCAGTTAATCGTGTGTATGCTTCAACTGGACTTTGGTTCGTTTTTTCTTTAGCTTCAGGAAAAACAACAAGAGTGTTGAAATGGTCATGATTGCAAAACAATTATATTCTCAGTAGCCCCGTATGTTCCACCCACAAAGTCGCATTCACAATACCTAGAATCATCCAAGTTGCGAGTTAGGCACTAAACATCAACTTGTAGTACCCTAATATTACTATTTTGGGCCAAACATTGAAATGTACTGCCAATGTTGTCGTTTATCCTGGCGCTTCACACAGCTTGCCGCCCCCGTTCCTCTCTACCCAGTGTATAAATGGTGAGCTACATCGGTGGACCTCGTATCTTGTATATTCAACCTGCGCATCCACAGCATGTTTGAAAGGCAAGTGTCGGCCAATGCCTGACAATGAAATACGAATTTCTTCCCACTGTTAGTATAATGGGTACTGCATGTGCTGGGAAATACACACTAAGCCTGGCAAGGAGAGTGCAACTACATGGGAAAGTTGGCCCAAAGTGCTTCAAAGGAAAGAAGGACCACTCCAGTTGAGTAGCCTTTGCTCCCCAATATGACTCTTTTTGTAGTATAAAAAGCTATTGCCATAGGAGTATGAACTAATTAAAACGAACCCTTTGCAACATTTTAGGGTTAGCAATTACCCTTACGTTATAAGTTCATCTCATGACTTTCCCTTCTTCTCCTGATCCACCTGCCTCCTCAATACCATTCTCCCTCACATCATCTGCCTCCTTCAAATTGCCTGGCCTAGAAAGAAAGAAAATTTGAAGACATTTTGACTTGTTGTTTCTTTCAAAATATTAATGTATGAAAGGTCTCTTGTGTATATTTATTATTTACTTGCACCAATTTTATTGAGAGCATTGAAGAGATTCTGTGGCAGTAGGGGTCAAGAAGGCAAGTCTTAGAGGTTTTTATGGTAATACAGTTGATTGGTAGGATTAGTATGTACGCTTAAATAGTCAAAATGGAGACCCCCGGTCCGTGGTACCCCTTTTCTTACACTTATCCCTGATTGTTCCATGTAAAACGTTGATATAACCTTGATTAAAGGTTGCTTGTTCCAATGCTGTTTGGGACCCTGAATTAACCAGAAGTAGTTTCAATTTTTAATAAGATTGAAGGTTATATTTTTTTCTGCAAAACGCACAACTCTATCAAAACTGCAAGTGGTTTTCACGAAACGTCGGTGGTAAGCACATACAAGTGCCAGACACTGTTTAGAGAACAAATTATATTGAAATTAGGAAACAAGCACTTTTAAAACATAAAAATAGACCTTGTAAATATGTTTATGCACCTTAACTATTGGGAACCTGGGCTAGAAAGTAGCCTAGATTCGCTTCAGCAGTTTCATTGCTTTTAGGCAGTGAAGCTGAACCATTGCTAAGCTAGCGTCACATAGGGCAATTCTGGCCAGAACCTGCCCTGATTACTAGCAATAATGTCTCATTCTCTTGGCTGTTTTTCAATCAAACTGTAACCCAATATTGCCTGGTCTGCCCACAAAAGTTGTTGTGGCTGGCCAGTCAAAACAGGCCAATCTTACATCTAAAAATTATTCAAAAACACCTTATGTTTATAATCATCTAACGAAGCTCTGATTTCATTTCAATGTTGACTGGAATGACTGAAACATGCATTTCCATTTGAGAAGTGGAATGCCCCCAATTACCAGAATAACACCCTCCCTAAAAAGAGAGAAGACAGGTCTCGACCAGTGACCCCAGGTCACACCCTGTCGACCTTAGCTCTCCCTTAATTCCGCTTTGGCTCAAACCCACACGGACGCGGGTATATATCATGCTGTGGGGAGGCCTGGGAAGTGGGATGCAAGCATTGGAAAGGAAAATCAGGCTTCAGTTAGGAGTGATTTATAAAACATAATGTGTTTTTGTATATAAATCATTACAATGAAATGAAGTTCCGTTACACCATTGCTTGACTCTGAAACATATGCATTAACCACTGTTGAATGAATATTTTCAATCACACCGATATGAACTAAACTCAGTCGGCCGAGGTGGAGCATGATGATTTCGAGCAAGCCCAACAAAAGTGCAGCCAAAAGGCAAGACGACACTAAACATAAAGTAACATATGGTTAAGGGCCGAAAGGCATAAAAATAACATCGGGCCTGACAAAGATGCTCACCTGACAACGGCATACTCCGAAGGCGAGCGTCACAGTCGGCAACGGTTGGGAGACACTTTCTGGGATAGTGAAGCTTGAGTTTACGTTGTTGTGTCTGATGGAGTGCCCTGCAACGTTCTCTGGGGATGTTTTGTACGTTTCTGTAGTACACACGAAAACTTTGTGGGAGCCCTCCCACGACATACCCTCGCAGATTTCGGCAATAAATGAGTTCCGCGTGATAGGCCCATGACGACGCGTATTACGAACTGACTGGGCTCGAGTTTGTGAAGCTCCTATCGCCGCGTGGAAGCATTAATTACAGCGCTAAACCATCTAGCAATTGTCGCATTTGACGCGGGGGGACCCGTGGGGGGGACGCGGTGTAAGAACAACGAGTCGTTCGTGCCCCCGAGCGGACTAGTTTTACGTTATAGTACTCAAGGGCCAGAAGGGAAACCACAGGCGATCTTCCTGCACTGAAGAGTGACATGCAATTGGGGTAAGATAATTGTTGAGTTGTCGGGGAAGGGAGGGTGACTCGTTCTTGCCAGAAATCCGGCCCTAAAGAACGATTTGACCCTGTCCCGAGGGAATTCCGCGGCTGACATAGAGATGTTCTTGATCTCCGAGCATCGTATCCCAGAGGACGGAGGGAGGTGAGGACGACCAGAAGGACTGTCTTAATAGTGACATGTTTTATTGATGCCTCAGCCATTGTTCGAACGGGGGCTTCAATAAATAGTCTAAGACAGTTTTAAGGTCCCAGGGTGGGACCGTTTCCTGGTCGTGAGGTCGTGTATTAATTTATTAAAACATCCCCCTCTAGAAGGAGACGGATAGAGCCATCGTCTGATGGTAGATCCGTCATCGAAACCTCATGGATCGGTAAGATAGCGGACTTGTAGTTTCTAACAGTCGAAGTTTCAATTCCGCTATCAAAGCGGATGTGAGAAAGTCAGCGATCTCGGCTACAGATGCCCGCCGAGTCGAGACGGAGGAAGCCACCTCGCGTCGCTCACACCAGCGAAAGTAGGGTCCAAGACGCTAGAGTAGCGCTGTCCATGGTAGGACTCCGCTTCACGCCGATATGAGCGAGGCATCCCTCTGCGAAAAGCCAGAATATCGGCATCGCTGCAGGATAATGGCCACACGCAGTCAACGCTGTAAGGCTCAAGAGCACAGACTGGCGCTCCATCCGTCCGAAGGGATACTAGGTCCGGGCGGTTCGGTAGACGCAAGCGGCAGAGCCGCAAATGCGATCCACCAGTGGCGAAACCAAAGGTTGTTTCGGGCCCAGAAGGGAGCCGATTGAGGGTGACACGCACGCCTCCCCCCAATTTTCGAAACTACATGATGCAGGATCGGAATACGGCGGGAAAGGCAATAGGCATACGGCCGTGAACCCCTCCAGTCTATCGCCAGAGCGTCGACCTGCGTACGCACCCGGGTCGTGAATGGTTCCGGGTGCAATACAGAGGGAGCTGGTGACTCAGGTTCGAGGCGAACAGGTCGATCTGAGGAATATACAATCTCTCGAAGATATCCCGCACGACCATCTCGGTTCAGTATCCATTACGAGGCCCGCATCCTGCCACAGAGACAGATAGTCGGAAGAAGAAGTTGACGGCCCCGGAATGTGGACCGCAGACAGAGTGATGGCCCGATCTCCAACCCGACACCACGTATGACGCTTGGCGGCGCGACACAGGACGGGACGCGTCCCGCCCTGCTGTTGATGGAGGCCACACGGTGTTGGAGTTGTCCGTCTGTACTAGGACACTGGAGTGGGTCACCATCGCATAGAAGTGAGCTAGTGGTCGCCCAATGAGGATCTGAGGTCGTGGTCGAGGACCATAGAGAGAGAAAGCACCTAGTCTGATACCAGGAGGTCCCGCCAGGTCTAGGTGCTTCAACTGATCCTCCCAGAAGGGAGAGAAGGGACGCGGGGCTAACCTTGCCCGTTGCAACTTGGCTGCTAGGTCAAATCTATGGTCGGAGTTCCTAAGGAAGGAGGAGTTGTCGTATCCTCGGCAGTCCTCAAACGGTCCTGGCTGAAAGGTTTCACGTACGAAGAGAAGAGCGAGAGAGAGCTTATGAGGTGACATCCACCGGAGGCTTCCAACATGCGTTATGCGACCAAAGGATGTGGGGAAGGAGTCAACGACTGGACGCGTTCCGGCAGGGGAGGATGGGAAGCCCAGATTGAGTGGTCCTCTACCTCGAACGCCGCTTCAGCGAGCGCAGGGACAGGCCAAGAGACTCGGGCCGCCCTGCGAAGCACATGAGGGGTGCAATGCGTGGGCAGAGTATCCAACTACTCCTGTTCCGAGCAGAGCTACGCAGAAGTCGAAGGCTGCGAAGGAGAATCACCAAGGTGACTCACCTCCAAGCCCGAGTCCGACCCGCCAGCGCGGGCCTCCGACAGCGGTGGGCAGCCGAACGGCGGAGGGCGCGGTGTTTTGGGGAATAAGCCTGGAGGGGCCCCGCGAAGCGGGAGCCCCCGATGCGAAAGACCAACCAGACTGACCACGGACTGTCCCGACACCACGTAATGATACGCATGGCGTCGGGACACAGGGACCGGGACCGAGTCCCGCCCCGCCTGTTGATGTAGGCCACCAAGGTGGAGTTTGTTGTCCGACTGTACTAGGCCACTGGAGTTGGTCACCATCGCCTCGAAGTGACGATAGGGTACGCTCCACTGCCCACAGTTCGAGGGCGATTGACAGGGGCCTGAGCCTCGGTCTGGGACCAGTCCCGGGCACCAGAGGTCTGGGGTTGAAACCCCCCCAAACGATGGACGTGTGTTGGGACGCGCCGTCGTATACAACACGATGGGAAGGCGCAGGGAAAGAGATTCCCCTGAGTCAGGTTGGGGCGGTGAGACCACCATGCAGGTGTTCCCGGACCCTGCATTGATAGGGAACAGACGGGAATCTGGGTGCTTGATCGGCTTGTAGTGCCGCCCGAGGTGCATTTGAAGCAAACCTCATAGTGGATAGCGAACAGTACGGACTGGCGACGAGGACTGGACATCAAACCTAGAAGGCGAAGCCAGTCTAGAGCGGGGGACTGCGTAAGCAGCGCCATGTACTGGTCGCAGTCTGAACAACGACATCCACTCCGCTGGCCGTCGGTTCCTGCAATGACCCGGACGCAGCGTTAGTTGCAGCCGAGCACCCCGGTACCTCAGGTCCTGAGAGGGGTTAAGGCTCGACTTGTCGGAGGGGACAATGAAGCCCAACCTATGCACGACCTGACGGTACGAATGACCATTTCGGCCGTCGCCGCGTAGATCAGCCAGTCGTCCCGGTACATGCAGAGGTTGAGCCCCAACTCACCTACTGCCTTATGCCAAGGAAGGCGCCCCACTTCCCGGGTCCATCGGGAAGACCCTGGGAGAGGTGGTTAGTCCGAAGGGGAGACACGTCCACTAGTACGACCTGCCACCTGGATTGGAATCTGCGCAGCGACGGCTGATTTTGGCGACTGGAACGTGTAGGTAGGCGTTTCAGATCTAAAGAGAAGACGTCCAGCTCCCCTTCAAAGGCCAGCGCAGGGATCGACGCGCGGGTTTCCAGCTGAAACCTATTCGGCTGATGTCACACTTCAGAGGCTCAGGTTCAGGATGGGACGCCAATCCCCTGTTTCTTGGGGGCCAAGAAGTACGTCGACCAAAACCCCTCAGTGAAAGGGGGGTCGACCAGGGAGATGGCACCCTTCGCAAAGAGCGCCGAGACCTCAGTCCAGAAGAACGCGGTTCTTCGGTTCCCCCGGGGAAAGGGGGGGTATGGGTAGGTCGTCTCGGTGGATGGGGAAGTCGCAGGGGGTTCGCGGTGTGAATTCATTCGAACCCCCGATCCACCACGCTCAGCACCCCAGGCGCGGAGAAATGGCTGGCATTCCCGCAGTAAGACTTAGGCGGCCGCCCACCGGAGGTGGATGGAAGGGTTCCCTCCCGAAGGAGAGACCCCGCGGGCCGCCCGAGCCCTCAGGACGAAGGCTTCTTCCCCTCCTCAGATCGCACTTGCTTTTGGGAGGTAGGAGAAGACCTTCGGGCCAGGCCTCCCCGGACTTATGAGAGAAAGTAGCAGAGGGAGGGGCTTCTTGGGTTGGCTGATGGTGGGTGTCGGCTTCGCGGCTTGCGCGGAAGGCTGGAAGAAGAAGAGCGCGGGCGCTTCCTCTTCTCTTAGCCGAAGAGATCCCGGGGGATTTTGGAGGAGATCTTCGCCTGAGTCTCCTTGAGCGCCTGCTCCGACTCTACTCGCGACGTATTTGAGGGCAAGCCGAGAGGTCACAGAACGAACATCCGAAAGGACGTACCGACTACTCGGGCTACTGGCCTTCAGAGAATTCCCGAGGCTAGATCGGCACTCAGGGTGTCGGGAGAGTTGAAGCACGGATCGTTCTCGCGTCGCAGGAAACTGAGGCGACGCGCCATAGACATTGAAGTCTGTTTGCCGGGTCACTACCGAGGCTAGGAACGTTAAGGCATCAGAGGCCTCCGGGGAAAAAACTCCACCCTCGCCCACTGAGGATCTGATATCGTGGGAGGGACCATAGAGAATAGCACCTAGTCGGATACCAGAGGTCACCGCCAGGTCTATGTGCTTAACTGATCCTCCCAGAAAGGGGAGAGAGGGCAGTCGGGGCACCCTTGCCCGTTGAACACTTGGCTGCTAGGCAAGTTCTATGGTCGGAGTCCTCTGGAAGGAGTTGTAGTCTCCATCGGCAGTCTCAACGACCTGGCGAAGTTTTCACCGGGTACGAAGAGAGATTCTGAGTGACCACCAGGAGACGCTCCACAGTATAGACCAAGTCGTGTGGAGGAAAGCCTCGTCAACGCCTGGACGCGTTCCGGAGGGAGGATGGTGAAGCCCAGGATTGAGCTGCCCTCTCCACGCCGCTCAGGCGCGCAGGACAGGTGCGACCACAAAGAGACTCGGCCGCCCTTCGCAGCACCTGAGGGGTGCAAGCGGCAGAGAATCCACTCTCCTGTTCCCAAGATACCGCAGAGTCGAAGGCGGCGAAGGGGTATCACCAAGGTGACTCACATCCGAGCCCGAGTCCACCCCCACAGCCCTGTCCTCCGAAGAGGCTGTAGGCAGCCGAAGGCGGAGGACACAGGGCGGTGTGAGTAGCCTGGAGGGGATCCGCCGAGCGGGAGCCCCACGATCGAAAAAGACCATACCAGACTGACAAGCCCCAGAAGTCCAGCAGGACTGGGGTGGATAAGTCCCCCCAAGTACGGGGAGGCAGTGTAAAACCTGAGAAGGCATCCTGCGGCGGGTACTGAGTCCCAAGCGGGGTAGGCCACGAAGGCTGCCCGTAGGAACGCCAGTGGCAGGGGCACCCACCCGGGAGGGACCCCACCATAGGCGGACCGGCCGTGGAAGCAGGTGCCGGCGGGACCCCAGCACTAGACAACCCCAGCAGGCGGACCCGCATGAGAGGCCGGAAGCCGACCTAGTCAGCATGGGGCATCTGCGGGAGGCCAACCCAGCGGAGACCACCGTCTGTCGCTACACCAAACCCCGAAGGGCCCGGTGCGGCGTGCGCGCGCCTGATGAGGAGGCACTGACATGACTAGCCAGGCTAGAGATGCGAGGTGCAGATGAGCGGAGTCAACACCTGCGGCGTCCGCAGAGGGATACCGCAGCCAGCGGCCCAGGGTTTGCCGAGACATACCCCCGAAATAATGGATAACGTAGTCGCGGTAGAAGAGCAGAAGACACCGTTACCGCAACCACGTTAGGTGTGGAGAACAACCGCAATGGATAGCCCGGTGCGACCAGGCTACCACCATCACCTCTCACCACCGCCGGAATGCCCGCGGCCGCTAATCCCCCTCGGGGGGAGTGGCCAGCGCAGACCGCGAAGCCTGCCACGGAGCAGAATTTCCTAGGGCTGAACATGCGACCCGGCTAGCGGGCCGAGGACGCGCTGAGGAGGCGCCCGAAGCCACCCCATAAGCGCTTATCGAAACGTAGCGAAGCTACCCCACATTTGGGAGAACCCAAGCAGCATCGGCTGCTTGACGCACCCCGGGCCGGAGCTCGACTACCACCCCCCTTCCCGTGTATGCAGCACGAGCGGCGTACTCATGTTCAATGGTTGCCCCTTGAACATCCGACAGTCCAAGACAGGAACGAGGCGCACCGAGTGGTCGGGCGGGAAAATGCCGGTGATCGACACCAAAGGGGATGGGGAGGGGTCCCATTAATGCATGGAAGCGGGGGCATCGGCAGGCAGCGAACGCAAGTATGCGCCATGACGGGGATGGAGCGTTTGAGTGCTCGATGGACTAGCGTGCGCAAACACCGTACAGAAAATAACAAGCGTGCAGTCGAGTTCTCCCGGTACGCAAACGTAAGACATCAAAACAACCAACTCGGTAACTGAGTCCCCAACGCAACGTTAAGAAATTTTTCATCAAACACAGTTTTGACTCATATTTATTAAGTATACCACCCCCCACCCCACCCCCACGCATTAAGAAAATAAACACACACTCTAACAATATAAATTGTTAACAAGCAAACCCGCTAACAAAGACAGAACAAACTCCACATATCAAAGGCGTCAAAGCAGCAACAACGTGCGTCAATGGCTGCCTTTGTTTAACCTTGTTTCCCGCTACAACAGATGCAGACAACCGCACTGGCGTGCAAAAAGATACTAAAATAAGAGCCTCTCGGACGGCGTAAAAGTCTCCGTTATTCCGTCCGATGAGCGCTATAAATCCAGTATCTTAATCCAGTAATATCCAGATAGATATGGTATAGTAGTGAGGGATTCCGATGAACAACTAGTCCAGTATCAAAATCTCAGTAAATTTTGGCTCTACTATTGCCGAGCTGCGGTAACACCGTCCGTTTTGAATAACAGCCAAAACGAATTGATAAGAGCTAAGGTCGACAGGGTGGTGACCCTGGCACTGTGGTCGAGACATTTCGCTTTTAGGGGTGTTATTATGGGGTAATTTGGGGCTTCACTATCTCAGAAGGGAAATTATATGTTTCAGTCAACATTGGTGTAAAGGAAATCATGTTTCAGTGGAATGATTTCTTGGTGGTGCGAGCCCAGGTAAATTTCCACACGGGTTAAGACTCTTTCTCCCTTTTTTTCCCCAATGGTTTCTATAAAATCACTTACTTTTAACCTGACCGCTTGATGACACTCATATTGAGAAAGTTGTTCAGTAATATTGAATCTGCACCTAAAGCGATGATGAAAGTTGGTGGTAATCAGAGGTTGACTAAAGCTCGGATGTACTGTACTGTCGAAGACCAAGATCACTACTCTGTTGAAAGACAGAACAAAGACAAGGTTAGAAGGTGATGTTTGTCTTGTGAGTTAGAGCTGTGCTCTATCATCTACCAGAGATGCCACTGATTCTTCTAAAAAAAAGTCAGAAAGTCTCTAGCCTAGTAAGGGTGCTGGAGCCAAGGAGGTCTAGAAAACCTTGACTTTTAGGAGTTAAAATTAGCTTTTCCCTGCATTCCCTGAGTGATTTAAATGCAGGGCTAAAACATGTGCAAACTAACTATTTTGATCAGTTCAACCGAAACCGAGACATTTTAAACTTTTCACAAATACTTATTTAAACCCTTTATGACGGGTTAACTTTTTTAATATTTTAAGCCATAAAGTATCAATCATGTATCATTTGTCGTTCAGACACTCATGAATATATTCAAAGAAGGCACGCGGTTTTGATGAACATTTCATTGTGACCCTTGACTTGTGACACTAAGCTAGACTACATGGCCATCATTTTAACTTTCATAAAATTCTTTGCTTGAAGGCCTAATGTAATTTGTATGTAACTCACTTTATGGATTGATGCATAACATTCTTTTACATGACTGCAAACAGGATATAAAGCATTCTGGAAATAAACTACTTTACAAAAAGATTCTATTACTCTGCTGCCCATATTGAAAATCAGCATTCTGATTGGTCAGTTTAACTGCCATTATTCTGCAAACTGGGTCTCAATATATTTATCATTATAATCATGTTGTTTTCGTTTTCGGTAATAGAATCGAAATAAAGGGTTTGCAGCATTATTTATATGGGCTCATAATGTTAAGTAAAATAATGGACTTCGGCTGCGCCTCGTCCATTATTTATTTTTTTCCGACCTAGGACACATTATTCGACCATAAAAGATACTCCACCACCCTTTATTTCTTCAATGATGCACATCATATTTGGTTATATTTATTGTAGGAATTTTGCGCTAAAATGGGAAAGTCAGCTTTATTCAACACACACACAAAATTGGACTTTGAGTCAAAAAGTTTTGAGTGGCATCTCTGATCTACAGAATCAAATAGCCTGACCTTTTTTTCTTTTATTTTATGTAGGCTATAAGGGTTTAATGCAGTGAGGTTGGGTAGGTATATTTTCACCGGCAGGTAGCAGTTTTTAATGGGTAATGACTAAGTCAACCATTTTCTGGTAAAAATAAATCCTTTCTCAATCTTTCTTTTGCTTTTTTCTTTTCTTGGGTTACATGCATGAAACAAAGATTTTTTGAAACATTCCTATTTGTTTTTGAGTATGCAAAAGGTTACAGAAATACATTCGATGGATAGGATTATACAAATACTTAACTAGAATTCGCGGTTCTCGGCTTTCCCCGGCGCATCTGCTATATTGAGAATATAGCGGTGGGCACTCCATGACCTTTGCATATAACCTTTGACTTATCAACAACTGAGGGATCCCATGGTGCACCTATACACATAGTTTGTTCCAATTGAACTTCAACTTTTCATTGAGTCAATTTTACATTTTTAGCCGATTTTTCACCACTTGACCTCACATGCCCTTGACCTCGGCACCTGCGCTTTGACCGCATCAACTATGAGGATCCCATGGTACACCTATGACAGGAGTTTTGGTTTCAATTGAACTTCAACTTTTCAATTGAGTCAATTTTTAAAAAAACTTAACATTTTAGTGACACACACACGCAAACACAAGCATCCACACATACACATGCACACGGATTGCTAAGTGGGGCCTCAGCTAAACTGGTGGCCCACAAGACTAGTTACTAACAGAACTTTACGTTTCTAGTGATATCCCTGTCCCATTGGTCCAGTATTCAGGGAAGTCCTCAAACTGATAGGTGTAGATGAGGACTAATGTACAGACTGAATAACGCACAACAACCCAGGCAAAAGGTTTGGATAGAAGCCTGAATAAAGCCAAAGGAGGATCTGTTGATAAAAGCAAAAAAGAACATAAATTATGCACCATTAGTTGAATTCACATTGTTTAGTGTACATTGCCACGTTTGTAATTTTCATTCAAACAGAACATTGCCGAAATATATTCAAAGTATTTTTGCATGCTTGTTAGGCCTAATGTTTTTGCTTTTTGTTTTTGTTTTTACAGAGTATTCTCTGCTATTTGAAAACACAATATTTTTAGGATCTGTTATTATTTCAACTTTTTGAAATTCATATAAATTGGCAACCTAGGATTTTTTTATAAATACCTAATTCACTTTTTTCCTTTTCACATTTCTCAAATTCCAGATTTTTTCCTTTCAATTCTTAACCAATATAACTTAATGCCACAATAATACGGCTTAACTTCAAAATACAAAGTAAATTAATTTAATGCGCGGACAGCATTCTCGCGCCTTACTACCAACACACTTATACACTCTAACACAGCCACAATTGCCGCGCAATTTAAGACAGCGCATGATGTGCGAACAAAACAATCTCTTACCTGATACCAAAATACTGGTCGTAAGTTGACATATACCAAGCATTCCTTGTGAGACTTGTTTTGGAGTTAGTGATTACTTTGTACTTCCACGGTGTAACAGAGTAAATACATAATGTGGGGAGGATGCATCATCCACCTTAAAACAACAACTCATAATTTGTTTCAATATTCCAAAATGTGCACTTCCTGGGCATATTCAGAATCATACGAAAAAGGCATTCAAATCAGTCCAAAACAAGCCTAGTCTTAGGATGTTTTGGAAATGTCTTCCCAGATAACTAACATGTCCCATTTGGGAAGACATGGTCAAAAGCCACAAGACTTATATGATTATAACCATACAGAATATACCAGGGTGGAATGGGTTTTTCAAAACTGGCCAATCAAGAGGTATTTTAGCGGCCTTACCAGAAATATGTTTGACATGAGTCGGGAACACCCCATGTAGATGATCTTGAAGATGTCCACTGTAGACTCCAGACTGACTATGAGGACATGGCTCCACACAGGCATATCCAGTACTTGGCATAATAGCTTCATGATGGTATTCCCCACTGTCTTCATTTTATCACTCTCTCCAATCTGCTGCCTCTCGGCCTTCACTTTCCTCCTTTATTTGTTCTGTCACTGCATGATGCTTTGGGAAAATAGGGGGAAAATAATGACAATGTAGTTTCAGAGATCGTATTTTAATAGTTTGTGTTAA
>JAMKCH010017894.1:0-23282 GCA_023653785.1 Ophioderma brevispina
TTTTGTATAAGCCTATTATAAATCTGTCAGACGGCTCTATTAATGAATAGATTTGGTTTCCCAGGTAGAATGGGGAAATGGAGTGCATCATAAGTTGGATAATCACTCACAGCCTATGATTAGTTCTTGAAATAAAATAATTTATATGAAAATATATATCGCTATCTAGTGCCTTAGGGGAAGTCCTTTTGATATTCACTCATTACGGCGTTAGGGGGAATTATAACCTTCCCCCTCACGCCCTCCTTTGTAGTGCGATTTATTCCCGTTATTACAATAGAAGTGTATTATAATTTATGCAAATTTATACAAATTTATGTAAATTTATTCAAATTTTGAGATTTTGTCATACGGACTGTCTCTATGAAGATTTTGTTATAGACATCCCGTAGTACAACTCATTAAAAACCTATGATATTAAAACCTTCCCCCTACCACTATTAGCATATATATAGATATATATATATATATATATATATATTATATATATATCATATATATATATATCTATATATAGAGTATCTATATCTTATATATCTCATATAATCTCTATAGATATATTAATATCTATGACATAATACTATATATAGCTTAGATGATGAGTATTATGGACTGTTGAAGAAATTGAAAATCAAAATCAACTATTGACTTAAGCCAGATAACTGGAGATCTTATATGGTAAGGAAAATAAACTTAAAGGCGCCGATAAGAAGAGATGAGGCAGCTACTGCTGTTACGTCATCAAATTATTTATCTGTTCTTTAATTATTAAACTTAATAAATCGGGTGCCTTCCACACGACGGGAAATCTTGATATGGGTCATAATAAAATTATAATATTGGAACACCTACTGATTAGACTGATGCTGTGAGTAAACAATACATGGATTCTTTGAGATTCCTTCGCTCTTGGAGATATATGGTATATTAGTCTCAGGATATATAGTTTTTTCTTTGGAAGAGGCTATTTTTTTGTAAGAGCAGAAAACTTAACATTGGATAGGGGTTTATTAGACGGAAACAAACATCATATAAGAAAGACCTTCTGAAATGAATAGAACAACAGCTCTTAGATAACAATAACAAAAAGTGTTAATCTACTTCCAAATCCTGGTAAGAGTCTATGCCGTATTGATTAAATCAAACGCTTACACGAGTTTTAAACTCTAAGGTATTTACAACCTGAATGGACTCTGCTATTTTCAGGAAAACCTGGCGATCACCACCACGAGATGATAATAACTCTGTTTTTTACTCTTTATATATAGAATCTGAAGAAGGAACCTCGTGCACCCACCTGTGGAATATTATCCGAATACCTTAAACCATTTGAAAATACTAAAGATGAAGGAATAACTTTAGACTAAACTAATATCAGATATTAGAGATTTTCTTGAAAAAGAATTAGAACACGTGGGCGATACAGACGAAGGTATAACTCTATTTATAATTCACCATGTACGTAAATGCTGGAGCTGTGATTGTTACGCATGCGCTGGTTCTCGGCGGTAGCGACACTCGTCCTACTGGGGTGGTGTCGTCGTATCTGTGGCCCTTGGAATCATAGCGGTGGCCTCTGGTGGTGTTTTATCTGTAATTGGCACTGGAATCAGTAAACTGGTTTTGAAAAAAGGTTGAAAAACATGAACAATTACGGTTTATAGCAAGGTCAAAACATTCTAGTGTTAACGGACTCGTGTCAAATGCTTTACAAGATCGAAATTCGATAATGCGGAATATCAAATGATACTTAGCTAGATAATAAAATACTGGATGAGGTTCAAGATTAGACGCAAAGAGAGCAAGAAATCTCTGAGGAGGCCGAAAGGAGTTTTAAAGGCCAAGAGATAGTATGAAAAATTCCAGAGTTTGATGGCTGGCGCAACAACAGCCTTCGCAATAAGCTTGGTGTGATGTTCGTATAATAGTATATATAAAAATTAATATATAAATGGATGTTTTATTGATGAGTTATCAAGTTATTTAGCAGAAAATGGAAGAATTACGCCTGATATTGTTTATTACCCTCAAAAGTTGATAAAAATTATTTTTCATTTTCATTTGAGAAAAGATTTCTCAGGAAGTATTTTGTTTACTATAAAAGAGAGAAAAAGGGATTCCCTAAGTTGTTATGCAGGCGAACCTGTTTAGATTGCACAATAGGGGAAGTGGGGAATCCCAAGATGTAAACTTAGTAACTGAGTCAGATTGTTTAGCTTTAAAAGATCCAACACATTGCAAGATCTGGGAAGTCCCCATAGAGTTTATATATGAAGTGATGTAAATTCGGGTGATGAATTCCGATTGTTCGGCTAGTGTAAGGTTATGTTTAGGCATAAGAATGAGTAATGATTATTGTTAGGAAGGGGGATCTATCTGTGAGTAGTTAAATTACTATCACTGAAGGACTCTCTGCCAGCATCCAATACTAACAAGTTGGCTAGAAGATAGCTAGTTTACTCTGCATAGAGGAGCAGACATCAAGACTGTGCAAGGATATATCTTCCATGTGAGAGAGTGCTGTAATTATTCTACGTCATCCTTTGAAGCCGAAAGTGCTGGGAATCAAAATAGGATTCCAAATGTGGACAGATAGAAAATCGTGGTATTATCTTGGACTGATATACTGTGATTTAATATCGTCGAGGGACTTAATTTGTCCTTGTCGTCTTGAACTGCTGGACCAGATTACCTTCAGAATGAGAGATTCCCTTGGAATAATACCTGGGAGTTTGTTATGACTTGTGCGCTGTCATTTTTTAGTCTCGCTGTGAGGACATATCATCGTTGAACTGCAACGCTTCTTGTGGACATTAGGGAAATTCTGAGAACCATTAGTATCAGTTATATAAATTGTGTGGTAAGTGTGGAATTTTTGATTATGTAATGTTTTGGACATACAACTTCTTTGAACCAATTACAAATCATTAAAATCTGTTATTTATATAAAATTAGCATCACTTGTGCACAAGGTCATTTATTAGGTTGGAAGGTATTCTGACCTTAGACGCCTACAGCGCATAAAGAATGAAAGACAAAAATAGGGGCTAAAATAATGTCTACGTTTATATGAGCTTATATGTTTTGTGGGTGGGTCTCAACAAATGATAAAAAAATAATTGGTGTGCATTTAAAATATACAGCAACGTAATCTTTCTCTTTGTCACATACTTTTTCAAGCATTTTAGTCTCTAGTCTCCTACAGCATTCATCCCAGGTTAAAGGTTTTACTAAGTCAATGTATAGATTGTTTAGATAATTGTAATTCTTATCATATATTTCAGTAAGGGACATACTTCCATTGTCTTTTGATTTCTGTTTGAAACCCAGTTTAGTTCCCTTCAGCCAATTTCATCGGGGTATCATTACTTATATTTTCGAAAAAAACGCTTTCAAACGTCTTTATCAATAGACATAAAATATAATTAAGATTATCATTATTTTCTACCATTTCTCTCCTACTAGTATCAGTTAGTTTCATAAATGTCTCATAGATTTTGAAACTTTCTGGTAATATTTTTTTTTTTTTTGTGATTGGTTATCCTAGTCATTAGTCCTTTGTCCCTGATTCTTATTCAAGAAATTTGTCTACTGGGTCAACAATTTTCAATGTTTTAGAATTGCTTTCAAAATCATCATTGTCCATGTCCATCTGAATTGAATTACACCACTCTCATTGTGACAATTGTATTATATCTTATAAAAATGTTTGTTCAAATAGAAATTCAGTTTTTAATACTAGACCATGGGACGTGGACCAAATAACCAACTGATAACAAATTCTGAGTCGCCATCGGGGGCTAAGGGAAAACCAAGTGTAAATTCATAATTAAATTATTACGATCACATAACTGTCTGTCCCGACACATAAAAATGGCAAATTTCTTAAAATATATAAAATGTCACCTCCAATTCTTTTCCCCAATATCAGAGACCATTGATGTATAGACTTCGGAACCATGAGCTAAAGGATAGTTACAAAATGGGCCGGGTATGTAGGGCCATTGTTATAGCCAGTGTACCACCTACACGATTCGGGTGAGTGACAAATAAAAGTCACTCTCGACAATAAATAACCAGTGATACATTATATATAGGTCGGTGACACTAAATTTTTCTTATGAAAAATGCGGGGTGGTAAAGTGACTAGAAATGAAGTTAAGTTAAGCAATAAGTTACGGGATTTTGTGTCTGCACAAACAGTTGTTAGGTCAAAGCTTCTCTTGCCCAGCAACATTCTCAGATGTTTGTTCATGTTTCTTCCTTTCTAATAATGATGAACAAATATGGCCAAAGGTAATTGAAAACGCAATATAGAAGCTCAATATTTATTTATCTGGAATGAGGTTGGTTAAGTATTTTGTCCTGAAAAGTATCAGTCTAAATTAATTTGGAGGAGATGTACAGCTGAAATCTCTTCCGCTGTGCGACAATATAACAATGGTCATGCACCCTCCCAGATGAAGGGAATTTGAAGTGAGTGTTTTTATTACAACGCATACAGGGCAGGTGATGGAATATCTTTAACTCCATGTTTGCTGAAGTCGATGTGTATCCACTAGTCACTGATATTGGGGAAAGGGGGAAATGGAAAGAAAGTGATTGACATTTTTATTCTTTTTCAAGAAAATGTGCCAGTTTATTTGCTGGGAACAGACGATTAATATTTTAAATAATTATAATTTTACACTTGGTTTTCCCTAGCCCCGAGGGAGACTACAAACAACAGCATAGAAGACATGTCCCATCGATACTTAGCTTGCTCTGAGCAAGCTCGAAGGCATGGCAAAAAAACCAAGCACAGTATTCTAACCAATAAGAGTGCCATTTTGGATTAGTAGCCATCTCTGAGACTGAGCGACACACAATGCACTCACCTGAACATATAGGAATTGGGTCCAGGTGCAAAACAGGTGGATGCACAGTTAGAGGACCTCCACCTCAAAGAGGTGGATCAAACAATACACTCACATGAACATTAGAAAGTGGTCCAGGGCAAAGCAGTGGCGGCCATAGTTTTATAGATTACCTCCACATCAAAGATGGTGATCAAACACTCACTGAACTATAGAATGGTCCAGGTTGGCAAAGCAGGGGGGGTGCTGAGGTTATAGATCACATCTACCTCAAAGAAGGTAGATCAAACAATATACTCAACCTCAAAATACAGAATGTGGGTTAAAGTGCAAAGCAGGTAGAGCCATTACTAAGTTTGTAAGCAATAATTAGCACATTTTTTGAGAGCGACCCCAATTTACAAAATTGTGATATTTTGCACAGGCTATGTTGGTAATTGTCTAGAAAACTTACACCTATGAACGAGAACACAAATGCGTACAAGAATGCTCAAAAATGCGTATTTATCATAAAAGAGCGATTTTTTGTAAATTAGAATTGGGATCCTAGTCAGATTGTACTTAATGGCAGAACGGAAATGCTGAAGTTTATGTCCAGTCCATGATGATGAAATAGTGCCACCTCAAGAAACCTCTAACTTGACTGTGCCGAACCAATAGCACAATAGATGAGCGTAGATGGCGCTATCCCGGATTTTCAATTGGAAGGACGTTTCTAGCAGCAGTTGAATATTATCGGGGATCCCGGTATAGGTATTTCCGGTATTAATTATTCTAGTTGCAAAAATTCATTGCGACAATTAGACATTGTTAGAGATTAACCAGTAACAGGTATAGTTACTAGCCAGTTACCAAGGCAACCGTTGGTAAAAAATTCAAATTTTTTGAAAAATTGGGGGCGCTCTGCAAAAAAAATGTGCTAATATTGCTTAATAGATAACACCTAAAGAAGTGGCTCACAAAGCATGTGTCACTGACCTCACACCTGGATAGCGGGTCAAGGGTCGCCGATTGAAACAAACAGGAAGTTGCTTTTTGGCCTTCTCAATGTGGTGGAAACAATGCTACACATGCGGTGCACTATTCACACAGGTGTTTATTGTTATACAAAATCCTTTAACTTGGACACTAAGGTAAAGCCATTTTAGAAGGGCAAAATGCACTTCCTGTGGTTTCATCTTATGCGATCCCATGTTAGAGGTCAGTGGCAGGGTATGCAAACAAATATTGAGCTCATGAGGGAAAGGTGCGATAACTACCCGAGGGTGACTGGGGACCGTGGGCCTACTAAATAGGAGGCCCACGGTCTCCAGACTCCGAGGGGAGGTAAACCAACTTAAACCAACATTTTCTAAAAATATAAATAAATTTGTTTTTTTTATATAAACATATTAAAAATTTCTGTCAATTTGAAAACTTGCCAAGTCTCGCCGAGACAGCTGCCACCTGCTAGTCAAGCAGGCTTAGTCAGTCATGTTCATCCAATGCGGACTCTCTCCCACAAAATTCTCGAACTGCTCTAGACATGTTTGTTTACGCAGTAGGCAATGCACTATCTTCAGCATCGAGATTTCTCCATTTGAGTAATATAATTCAGGGGGGAAAATTGCCCAGCGGTGATTTGAATGAAATGTAACCATGTGCAAATACGAGCAGAAGATATGATCGATGCATTGTCAGAGGTTGGGTCGCTGATCGCTTCAGATCATTGAAGTCTGTGGGTCAGATCAATCACCGTGAGGCACGGGCGATGCAAGATAATGAACTATTTCCCAGTGATGGGGGAAATAGTACTACTTTTTATGGGATCTTTTTTCCCTCCTGTGAAATTTTGGGGAACTAGTCTCAAATATTTTATGTCACGTGATAGAGTATCCACCAATCAAATGACAGAAATATTTGTATGTGTTATATAATAGTTCACAGATCACTTCCACCTCAAAGATGGTGGATCAAACAATACTCTCACCTGAACATATATAGAATGTGGTCCAGGTGCAAAGCAGGTGGAGGCATAGTTCATAGATCACTTCCACCTCAAAGATGGGTGCTAATCATAGAGTTACATAAATTTTATTCAGCTCTATTGTGCTAATCCTAAACATGCACTCTATATTGAGGTAAAAAGCTGGGTTGGTGAAAGGAGTCCAAACCCCACCTCATCCCCCCCCCCCATACACACACACACACACACACACAGTGTTGGCTAGCTCCAGAGTTCAATACACACAACAGGAAAACAAAATTACAAATACTTTCCTTTATCCCATATTTTATTGACCAAACATGCAGCGCTTCTTTCGCTTAGAACACCTTCAATACATATAGATATATAATTTAGTACAAAGCTGCTGATTTTGGTTTATTTATTTCATATATACAATAAGATACAATCTTTTATGAGCGCCATCAAATAATGGGACTGTGAAATGGCAACTTATCAAATCCATGATTTCATATTCGATCACCATTATTAGAATATTAAAAAGTGTTAACCCTCGTCCGACCAAGGTGGGGTGGTTACCACCCCAATGGATGATCCCCTGTTGCACAAAAACGCAAACGAATGTGATCTAAGGCTTTTATAGAATTGTAAGTTAATCCTTTGCGGTCATTTTAGGGAAAACATTTGGAGGTACCACCTTCAGAGAGGTCAGGGTGTCCCGTCAAAGTCGGAAGGTATGGGGGAGGGGGGTTGCCACCGGCCTACTTTACTGTGTAAAATGCCAAAAAAATGGTACTTATGTCACTTATGATGCTACTGTGAGCAAATAAGGACAATATTTGTATTTTTTCTTATTTTTTAGAGTAATAACATGTGTATGCTTACTTTGGCTTGCTTGCATGAATGGCGAAAATGGTAAAAAACCCTAAGATAGATGTCATATTGTTAAAACTTGATGTTTGTACTTTATTTGAAGAAAGGACACGACTTTGTGTAGCTACACACTGATACCAAACAGGATGATATTTGTCCCCTAATTACAAAAAAATCAGGGGGGTTGAACACCTTAGGTCGTGAATGTAGTTGAAAAACCCTTGGTTGGACGAGGGTTGAAGGTGTATTCAGAATATTTGGACAAACATTGGCTATATCCTTCTCAGAGTCACAAATATGCAAATGACCCTAATCCTAATGAATCCCAATATTAGCATATTTGTGATACATTATGGCTATACCAAAATTTTTTTTTAAGTTTTCAGGTTGAAGCCAGAGGGTGTATCGAGTCCATCCCACAATTCACCAGTTTTGGAAAATGTCATCTCAATAAGCAATAAGATCATGTGATCCCACAAAACTCCTATTCTTACCACATAAAAAGCCTGACTTTTACCCTCAATTTAGCCCACAAAAGCACTAATAAGGTAATTTTAAGCATGATCATGAAATGTCCTGTGAACACTTATTCCTAAGGTACTGACATGTGTTTAGTAGAATACAGTATAGGCACATTGCAATGCACTATGAAATTGGTTTAAAAACACTCTTTGGTTTGAAGCATTAGGTCTCCACATCGCTTAGAGATCCCTAGCAGTGTTTGACATTTCTAAAACCTCCAGAATTCATTGTCATATTCAACAACTCACCGTATCTCCTTGTACAGGAGCGTACCGTTGTTGATTCGTTATCAACCCACAGTTAATATGCAAATTAGCGCGTCACGCCCGGCGCAGTGCTCACGGAAGTGCGTTTACGCGGTACGCTTAAGTCGACGCGATGTTCGTCACGTTTAGAACTTGGAGTACGCGCAAGGACACCAGGTGCAAACTGCAAAGCAACAAACAAACCAAACCTATCGTTTTGCTTTAGATTTTGCTAAAATATTATTAGAAAAGGTTTTTGTCGAACTGGAAACATTTAAGTGTATAAGTGAGAACTTTTATGTTCCTTTGTATACAATATTAATAAGTTTTCATAAGGATTTTCGTTGTTGAAAGGGATTCAAACATGTTACAGAGTGGTTCATCACAAATCAACAACTCTGCATCCAATGCATCCGCGTATTTTTATTCCGCTCGGGCGGCTAAAGCCACACTCGCGGGATAAAAATACGCGGACGCATGGATGCATCGTTGTTGATTTGTGATGAACCACTCTGTAACATGTTTGAATCCCTAATTATGCATCACCTTTTTTTACTGTCCACCTTTTCTGGAGTTACTGCCATTGGGATTGTTGTATGAGATATGTGGAAGGTAAAGTAATGGAAGAAACAGGATGTTGGCTGGAACCCCAATAAGTGACAAGTTCTTAAGAATAAATTGAATATGGGTAAGGCACATCAATATTTTCTTCAGCAATCTTAAGATTAACATACATATTATTACAAACATTTCTTATGGATGCTGTTTTTGCTAGGAATCATAGATCTTGATTAATACAATACAGAAATAAACCCACAACAAAATTTATACAACATAAATATTCAAATCATGACACCGAACACTTGGGATACATATAAAAGTTGTGGCAAGGGAATAATTTGTAGCTGGCTCTAAGGATAGGTATGCAAGACTGAGATTAAAAAAACAGTATCCAGATAACTGAAAATGAAGAAAAAATAGGGACAGCAGTTCTAAATAGGTCATCCAATTATGTGGTCAAAGAATAAGACTCAATGTATTAAGCATACCTGAATATCCTTTGACCTCCCATTCTGTTACCCCCACATAAGACCCCTTGTCCCAATGTATAAACATGCCCAGTAAAAGTATGAACTTAATCCATCACTGCACTAAAAAGCTACAGTAAGTTGAAAAAATGCCAACCAAAAGGTGTATATATGAGCCTAAGTGACCCCTGAATGACCTTTGACCTCTCGTCTGTTACCTCACATAAAACCCCTTGACTCAGTGTATAAGCATAACAGATATGAACTTAATCCATCACTATGCTAAAAGTTACAGTAAGTTGAAGTGTCAACCAAAAGGTGTATACTGGATGTTTGACAGACAGACACACAAATCATGCCGACAAAAGGCCTTTCCCATTGCATCGGACGACCTAAAAATGGGGCAATGCCGCAATTGTGAATAGAATTTTGTGTTTTAAGTTGTCATGCCTTTTAGTGATGACGTTGTACGTTCCCCTGCGTTCTTTAGAATTCTTTAGAACTACATGAGCTCAGTGGCGTAGCTGGCATGTTCGGGGCCTGTGGACAAAATACCAACCGGGCCCTATAGGTTAGCACAATTCAAAACTAGTGCAGGTCAGAATTTGCAATTGGGTCAAATAGGCCCAGAAGGGATCCAAATTTTAAGTACAGAATAACAAACCACCGCGGGACCCATGATGAGGGTCACTGAATCTAATGCCATTATAATTTGGTATCTAGGGGCCCTGGTAAATGGCCCATAGTAATTTTTAAATGCAGACTTGGCTACGTTGACATTAAGATAGGGCCTCTCGCTTATCGGTATCAGGCAGGTTAGAAGGGCCCCAGGATTAATAAATGCAGCGTCACAGCATTAGGCATTGTTTTGAAAGCAAATCTTATAATGTGTTCTCCCTCTCCCTCCCTCTTTTTTTCTCGTTTTTTTTTCTCTCTCTTTCTCCTCCCCTCTCTCTTTTTCCTCTCTTGGGGGCCCCTAACCTCTCGGGGCCAGTGGACTTTGTCCACTCTGTCCCTATGGTAGCTACGCGCCTGCATGAGCTACAGCTAGCGGCATGGATTGGGTCTTAGTTTGAAGCTGAAAATTTTCTCTTGAAGTTAATAAGCAAATTAAACATTGGATGTGTTTTATGCCTATCATAGAGGGTGTCATATTGGAATAGCAAAGCCAATATTGTGAGTAGTCAATGCCAGTTTATTTAAAATATTGGACAGCCCATCCAGTAGAACATATTGGATGGGTAAAACAACAAAAATCGTATTCTTGTTTTAAAAAAGTACATGTGACCCAATACTAGTCCAAGATGTTGTTTTATCCCTCATGTGCAAGCATATCACCAAAAACATCACATTACAAATTTTGAGTTGTTAAACCAGTCTGGCCATTTGGATATTAGAAGCATGAACATGTCTCAAATTGTACCACAATTAGGATGATAAACGGCTGTTTTGATTGAGTACTGGTATATTTTAATTTTGAATTATGACATCATACTTAAAGCAATAATAGCACATTTTTGAAGTGCACCCCCAATTTTCAAAATTTGAGATTTTCAGGGGGGTAGGACATGCCAACTTAACAGCAACAGCAAATTCAAAACATCATCAACTTCCAGGTGCTAGTCTTTTTCAAAGACTTACCATATAGGAGGGCACTCTTACGCATATCAAGCAGTTACACACAGACTTGACTAAAGACTAGGCCTGGTCACGAATATTTAAATTACACTCTTTTGCAGCGAGGTTAATTCACTAACCTCGACGGATTTTGACATTAATAATTTTCCCTAAATTATCATGATATTACTAAGATCTTTTGAACGAAGGTTTAAGAGTCGATTTTGTAATGTCACTGAGACGGAGACTTCCATAGTAATCGAGCAGGTTGTGTCCTACCCCCCCCTTTTTTTTTTTTTTTTTTTTTTTTTTTTTACATATCTGTTGTTAATTGTCTATTAAACTATACCTGCAAATGGTAATACTCAAAAGTTTGTATTTGTCATAAAAAAAAGCGATTTTGTAGTTAGAATCGAGATCCCAGATTGTAATTTAACAACAGAGCTGGAAACAACAAATTTCCGTCCGTATATTATAAAATAGTGCTACCTCACAAGAATGACCTCCAAAACTTGACCTGCCTGAACTAATGGAACAACTAATGGTGAACGTAGACACATACATGGCACTATTTCCCAGCTATTTCACGTTGGAAGGCCATTTGAATTATTTTTTTGGAGCTAATTACAAAATTCCTTCCTTTTTCGACACACTGACATTTTTTTTAGCTTTACCATTCACAGGTATAATTTACCAGCCAATTACCAATACAGCTGGAAAATTGGGGGCGCTCTTCAAGTTAAAAAAAATGTGCTGTTATTGCTTAATTTGAATGCAAAATGGTGAACACATGCACACTTGAAAAAAATTGGACCTTCATTTTTTGGCACAATCATATCATAATTAACAAGTTTCTGTAGAGAGAACAGAAAATAAACATTCAAAGCCCACAGGAACACAATATGCTATCTGACTATTAACCTAATTCATAAATATTATTTCAACACATATTTTACTAAAAAAATCTGAACATGTCATGAAATTCCACAGGTGAAATCCAATGTAATATTTCTAATGAAAATGCATACACTCACCCGCCCATAAAATGAATCGGTCTAATGTCACATGTAAGCGTTTAAGCATATCATGTATGCTCATTAGCATGCAGTAAGAAATATCAATGCATGATTATTATCCAATATACTCTCATACCAAGCATTTATGAATATAATTCAAACAACATTTCATAAATGTGAAGGCCCATATTAGCAGAGGCGAACCAAACCTGCCCCCTTTTGCAGGTCTCTATCCACCAGTGATTTCACGAGCAAAGCTTTTTACATGCAACAGAAATCTCCAAGCAGACAATAAAACAATAAAGGAAGTTACTGCTCTGAGGGCAAATCTGCTTTGCTGAGTTAAAGGTGCATTTTGTGATCCTAGCACATCATGTTTTCTTTATGATTAACTACATATCACCAAGAAATTTTATTTCAAAATATTTCAGTTGATTGTGACAGAGAGTTTTGACGTTATGAGCAAATTTTTGTATCATGGTGCCCCATTGGTCACTGTGTTGTAATTTATGTCCGTTTGCGGACAGAAAATACAAAATAACGAATTTCTTCCAGAGTAGATCGAATTTGCACATAAGATTACGCACACATACTACATTTGGGCAATGGTTCAGATGATATAAAAATCTAAACTTTATCAGGTAAGTTGAGGACGAGGCTGTGGATCACAAAATGCCCCTTTAAAGTTTTATATGTAAGTTTACAGTCATCTAATAGTGATAAAAAATAGCAATATTAGCAATTAAATGTACATAATTATATTCATCAAACATGGAACTTGCTTATTTGTGCAACATTATTTTACACTGACAAGCCTGGCCAGTCCACTATTCCCTTATTACTTAGGAGGGTGGATACAATGTTACACAAACAAATCAGTTTATTATTTTACTAAAATACAATTGACTAAATATTCCATTTATACATTAATTTAACGCAGCTCTTCAACATCATACATTGATAGATTGCTTTATATAAAGAGTATCAAAAATAGATAAAGGCTCTTCTAACATAGCAGCACACTTCAAATGACCTTTATTATTCAAAATACATCGCGGTCCCCGACCGCGATTGTTGTCTGCTGTCGCGGTTTGTGAATGGGGCCAAAGGTCACATGAGGTCACCAAGGTTATATGAGGTCACCAACATGTCACCCCACACCCTCCTTTCCACCAAGTTAATCATCGTAGCCCTTAAGGAACTCATACGGCATACATATATTACGGATTAACATTTTGACCACACACACACAGATACACACACAGACATACGACCAGAGTAGGCCCTATGTGCCTTCTGCAATTCTTACAGACGACACAAAAACCTGGCTACAAAAGAACCATTGCTATGTCAATTTGTGTGTTTGTGTGTACAAAGATATACTTGTCTGTCTCTTTGTTAAAAAAATCAAGTAAAAGATACAACGCAGTCCTCAGACCGCTAGTGTCGCCTGCCGTTTTGTGAATGATAGGCCTCATATGACCTTTGACATTGATAAGTGACCTTTGACCTCTGAAACAAATGAGTTTCCGTGTTACGGCAGGGCAGAAAGTATGAGCGTGCATATTTAATTAGCCAGCCTAATGACGTAGCACCATGGGAAAATGATCGGTGCTCGTCAGCGCCCATAGAGATTGCGTGTAAAAAACTACCGATAGAAATGTTAAATTTTCTCAAAAGGTTCCATAGGTTTAGACCCAGCTAAGGAATGTTCTCATAAGAAAACAAAATTTCTGACACTCTGTTGCAAAAACATCCATAGAACCTGTTCGTTTTCCTAAGATATTTAAGATTAAAGGCTGACTCAGAGATTTTGAGATATAATTTTTGTGTATTAATTACAAATTAGAACAAAAGTTAGTCACGTAAAATGCTCAATTCCAAAATTTGAGATGAATCAAATTTTTCGTTTGGATGCAGTAAACAATTTTGTCTAGTATAACAGGGCCATAGGATACCGTGTATAACAAAAATTACGGATCAGGAATTTTTAAACCAAGGTGTGATTTTCTACATGAAGGACTTTTTAATCCTTGCCTAACAAAGAGGGTGGTTGCACCTCCCTTCACTATGAGGTAAAGTATGTAATCTACCAGGGCTCAGTTCAGTAGCTCTGGATGGGCACAGGTTAACAACAGCTGACCCTGCATGCTTGGGACGGTACTGTGTAAGTGGAAATTTTTGCGAGGTTTTTATTTTCGCGAATTTCGCGAGTGAACATAAAAACACGAAAACAAAAACTCGCAAAAATAACGTTTTTCCAATTGATTTGTATTGAATGTCAATACCATGAAATTAAATTCTCGCGCATTTGGCAAAACTGTTAAAATAGCGAAAATATCTGTACGCGAAATTTCCACTTATTACAGTTCATAAATCATCTAATAAACTCCAGGGTGGTGTTTGCTCAATACACGGGTGAATGAAAGCTATTGAACTGTGCCATAGGAATTGAGATTATTAGCTAATAGTGCTACAGCACTAGTACACAACATTCAGAAGGCACCCACCCATAAAAGGTGATGTTCCGATCCAGGCTTCTAATTACCCAGGTGCATGTTCTGATCCAGGCTTCTAATTACCCAGTGCATGCATGCACAGGGTGCATATAACTTTCTCTCATAACTTTTTATATCCTGCATGCACGCATGCATGCAAATTTTGTGAATTGATCAAATATCAATTTAAGGTTATTTCATAGAAAGTCATTGAATGCAGAAATGATCAATTTGAGCAGACTGTCTGTCAATAGTCTAACTGTACCAGAGACCGATACGAATAAAGGTTAGTAGTAACACCATGTTAGCCGTGCATGTAACTTTCACATTGTGCATTATACATTTTTTAAGTTACATGCACTGGTGCATGTAGTTCTAAAATTGTAATTCGAAGCCTGTTCTGATCGTGTTTAGGACCCCTGATTTACTCAGAAATACTATTGATTTTGATATCTGATGAAAGGCTGTATTGCTGTCATTGTTGTCCAGAAAGGTTAGCCTTCAAATTCACTTCATTTCCTAGATAGAGAAAAAACTGCCATTTTAATGGTTGCAATATGCATTATTGCTTCTACCATAAAAACCACAAGTTTGTTTACCACGATACTTGGTGGAAAATTAATGCAAGTAGAGAACACACAAGACACCAGAACAAGCACCTTGGATTTTTTCTTAATATTTTGGTATTGTTGGATTTTTCCAAAAAGATTAGACACTCGATGGAGTTCTGACCTTGTATTTGACTACAGAAATGTATAAACAAATGGTGATTTTGATTATAAACATTTCAATATGAAACAGACTGATTTTTTGTATTTGCTCCAATACGAAATTAGAAATGCTTCAGATGGGGATATTTTAATGGAAACCTTTACATCATGCAGTGCCAAAATCAGGGCCTTTCAATTTTTTCAGACACCTTGATATATGAAATCTCTCAATCTCTCATTGCACTACAACTCTATCAAAGTAGTTTAGCTGGCAAAGATTTAAGGTTGGTATTCTCAAAGGGAGTCTAACTTTAAACGTAGGTTTAACCTTGTGCCATAACAAGTGAGAAAATTCATCGTATGAGGAATATGTAGCTCTCCTTAAAGCTGTGTAACCAATAAGTGCACTAAAACAAATCAATCAACATTTGGAAACTCTGGGTTTCCAACTTTCTGTATTGATGATGACATTTCAGGTTATAAGTCTATTTTAAATAGCAAATTCAAACAAATAGCCCTGTTAATGTAATGTTCAGCACATACTTTCTAAGTACACATTACACCTTCCATTCCATATCATCTTCTACATCACTTACTGGTACTGAAGAAGCTCCTGTCAAATGTGGTTGGAGTGCTAAGGGATTTACCGGTGACCTGGGGTATGTCTTAGGGGAAGCTCTAGTGAGGGGATTCAGGGGCGAGCTGGGATAACGCCTTCTGGTAGACCTGTGACTAGGTTGTGAAGGCGTCCCTTGTTTAGATGGCCCCTTGGAATAATCCTGGTAGTGGTGATTTGCAAAATGCAATCCTGCTTTAGGTGATCTGAGTCTCTTTACAGGCTTTACAGGTGATAACTTACCAGAAGGGGAGTATTTGACGGTAACATTCTTTCTCCCTTGGGATTTCAATTTGGTCGATTTTGCCAGCTTTATGGGTGTTAGTGGTTTGCTTCGATGCGGATGATATTCAATAGGGGGTACATCTTTAGCAACCTTCTCGAGCTCGGAAGGGGAGAGTGTAACATTGTGATCACCAAGCACCTTGCGAAGGCTAAGCGGGGTGCTGATATCTTTGATGTTTACTTTCAAAGAACTATGCCTCCTTGGTTTGTTTTGTTTTAAAATGGCTGCCTCATAAGATTCATTCAAACCGTGAGACTCGTCTACTGCTCTCAATGTTCCCATTGGAGTGGCAGACATTGCAATGCCAGGTGGCTTCTCCGTAATCTTAGGAAGCCGGTCATGTGTGTCCACTTGCTGAAGTAGTCCACTATCTATACTTGTTGACTTAACCATTGATATGGGTGGAAGACTTCCCAATTTTGGTTTTCTGTTATAATTTCCATCATCAGAAAGGGAACGCCTTCTGTTGCTACGCGAGCAAGCAGTTGAAGCCGACCGAGAGAGAGAAGAATCCCCTTTGGATAATCTCTTCAATAATGTATTGGTTGGAAAAGCAAGAGCTGAGCTGAGGTTAGGATGGGACATAGCATTAAAAAGTTGAATGTTGGCCTGGACAATGCTAGCATTGAAGGTGTCGTTGCCATCGCCATCTTCTTTTTCAGGTACAGATATCGTCTGGGAGCGTGTTAATCTGCAGGGTGTTGATGCGTATGGATTTCCACTGTGTGAACACGAGTTTACATCAGATGCAGACAGACTCTTTACCAGAGGACTACCAGAACCAGGTGTAAGACAAGACATTTGCTGCAGCTTCTTTCTTGTTTTAATTGCTGAGGAAGAATTTGTTTCAACTTCTGAAGAGAATCCACCTGGTTTCTTATGAACTAGGACTCCTAACTCAACAAGATCATCAATAGATGCTCCCTTTCCACTGTCCACAGAAATAGATTTGGTCAACCTACGATGTTGCATGTCACTGTTGCCATCGGTTTCATCTGGCACAAAATGAACACTCTCCATACTGACAGATTTTCTCCTCATGGATGTACTGTTCTCGGGTTTGTTGATATCTTCTGGCATGGAATCTACATGTGCTGGCTTCTTCACTGATCGATCTTTTCAATGGATTGGCATGTGAGACCTTTGGCAAAGCAGGTACATCATCATACACCACGGTTGGTTCTTCACTCTGCTCAATACTAAATGTTGATTTCACACTATCAACACTCACTTGTGATAGAATACTAGAGATGCTTTGGTGGCTAATAGATGGTACCATATCAGGTAGATGTGCACTATCGAGGCTTGTCTGGCTGACAACATGCGTCAATTTTGAACCACATACCTCTTCTGCATCCTTGTCATCTATCTTCAGATCAACCAAACTTCTTACAGGAGTGAGATTTTGCTGAGATCTTCTTGGCTTGAGAGGTACTTTCTTACCTGATTTCTCTTTTGGTGTAAGGAGAGGACTTTGCACAGGAGTCAAATCCCCTGATCTCTTGGGCTTACTTGGAGGTTTACGTCCTGATTTTCCAGTAGGCAACTCACTCATACCAGTAACTACCTCTTCCTTTTGCTCTACACACTTTTGAGCTTGTGGATCTAACTTTAAATCAACAACAACTACCCTAGGAGAACTATTATTCATAAGGCTAACATTACTTATTGCTTCATTTAAGAAGCTAACATTACTAGGTGAATCATCAATAGGAATTTCATATTGGTGGAAGACTGTTTTGTCACAAGCATCGCCGGAGAGCTGGGGGTCTCCTGTGTTTCTGTCGACTCCGGTGTTCTCCTAAGCTGTGTGACTGCTCTAAATCTGATGGTACATTCAGGGTGTCAAGGCCATCTGGGTATGTTCCATTGGCTAGGCGATATCCAATTCCTTTTTCTGGCGAGTTGTCATAGCGTAATGGCTGGAAAATTTGTTAAAAATATTGCACATGTGAGCTGTTAATACACAATATGACAACCTAATAACAAAATTCAAAACATATTGAAATGCAGATCTCCATCAACATGAAAGAACAAAAAAAAAAACTTTCAACCATATTTTTTATTCAATCGATCACCTTTTTATAGACAAAGTGAACAGGATTATCACAATTTAAAGGTAGGTGATCCTGATCGACAACCTTCACCTGTTTCCTTGCTCAGCTTGAGATGTTGGGTCGAGGAAAGTTCATATTTTCCTCTTACCCAGTGCAATTGAAGGCCTAGAAAACGTTTCCTTTTAATGTTATGATTACAAATACGTCTTAAATGTGGTCGAAAACATTAATTAACAGACACTGTCCTATGGTAGGCATGTTCAGAGTCTTTCAAAGACGGCTCCCGTCACAGGATGTCATAGGTTTTATGCAGTTTGATGAAACCATGACGTCGACCACCCCCGAGTCCTCTGCGCACAACCATCTGCAAAATTGGCATTTCTTAACCCAGAATAATGATCAGCCCTTGCCTAGAACAGGATCTTGTAGTTAGTCAATATGAAATACTATTATGGGCCAACTTCAGAACCATTTTTGTTTCTACTATCCAAAATGCTGTTCCCAAAGTCTGAAGTTGGGCTAAAACAGGCTTAAAATAATACAAATTTGGGAGTAAAAAATTGAGTGTGTAAAGATTAAGTCTGGCATCTCTGGCCAAACACGTTAAGTGTCATGAAAAGAGATAGTTAATCAGGAATTGACCAATGATGATAAGATATAAAATCACTATTCAACACTGTGTAAATTGGGAAAACTATTTGATACCATTTCTCAGTACAAAAGTGTGTCCAAAACAGAAAGTATCATCAGCAAATCATATCTTGGTAAGTATATACGTCTCATGTCATTATAAGTTGAACTTTATGAAATTGGCGCAAGAACAAATTTTTGAAAAGTGGGAACATAAGGTGTCTTACTTTATTGAGAAAGGTGTCTACAAAGCAGAAGAATATATTAAAAAAGAATGAAAACCAGATAATAAAAGAGTACAACACCAAGAAGAGTAACTCAGAAGAAAAGCAGAAATAGGAATTTTGCTGTGCGTAATTATGTCCTGCCAACCCGACAGACCCATACATGACCTTGACCTCACATGTGTTAAGTTTTTTACCAACAAGCAGTGAGCGAGACGCCCACTTTGGAGGTTCCCTTATAACCTGTATTCCTTTGATGACTTGCAAAAAGAAACTCTGCCCCGCATTGGTTAACACAAGCACACGCAGTGGTAAAAAAATACCCACAATTCTCACTAAATACATCGCGTCTACAGAGTTCACTTTCCAATATTCCATTATGATTCTGTATAACAACATGATCACAACACAAAAACCATCTTGCACGGCGCAATTACTTGATCCACAACATGAAAAATAGTGGTTTTGCGGTCAGTGGTAGGATCAAATTTCACCTTGGCACTTCACAAAAGATTTTGTGAAGGAATTCAACTCATCATTACTAACTCTTCAAAAACGTGAAAGATTGAAAAATGAACAAATTTTTCTGCCCTGATATCAAACAAAAAGAGCCATCAGTTTGGAACGTAAACAACTAGTCTCTTAAACCAAGTATTGAAAAAAACATGCTGTGTTAGCTTGATGTGTTGTGTTTACAAAGTTTGAGAGTGTTGCATGGATGGAATTTTCAGTGCACTTCAGGGTATTTTACCACAGCAAGAAATTTGCTATGTAATAATTGGGGGGTTTGGGCTGGTTGCTAGCAGTCTATATTTTATTTAGTGATTGGTTCACAAAGCTCCACTCCCTCCATGCATCACAGGACATTCATCAACAAACAGATCTTTAAAATGACTGCAAACACAAGGGTTAATGATATGTTTGAGATGTGCATGACAACAAGACGGAGAAACAAAAGTGTGACATGAGGTCAAAAATTGGATGCACGATCCCAATTCATGTTAAAAATTCTTGCGGAATTTGACTTCTTGGATGACCTGGAAATGCCTGGAAATGACCATGAAATATTTGGGTATCAAATGTGAGTATTTCACCAGGTTCCATGTGTAGAACTTTGACCTTGGATGACATAGAAATGACCATTCAAAATTTGCGGTACTGAATGTTGCCGCACCACCAAATTTCATCATCCTAATTGTTTAGTCATAGTGATTTGACCTGAATGCCAAAATTTTTGTCAGTGAATGCTGACCACACTGCCCCATGCATGATCATGACCCATGTAGATGGACACCCCTGGACTTGGTAGATCCAAAGATATCATGTTTGACATGGTTTGAACAATTTAACCTATTTTTACAACGTTTGACCTAGTTTTAACCACATTTGACCTTTGACACACACACTCACGCTTAGCTTTCTATAGTCCCACTTCACCAACTTGCGCGGGGAACCAAAACAGTTCTAATTCTAGAGTTAAAATTTTAAAAAATTTTAGGGATTACCCTTGCATTGTATGACTGGAAACCAATAACATTGTTAATATACGAATAGTGTGATATGCGCCCATCTGAGTGACAATAATGTTAAGGTGGTGTTAAGTCAGGAAATCAAAGGAATGTTTTTTGCGTATCTTCTTAATTATGTTCCAAACATATATAAACAGTATATATATTTGAGAAGGAAATGACTAAAGGAATCCAAAATGATAATATTTGTTCCCAAAATACGGAGTTTTTGAGAAATCATAAAAAATGGTGTTTTAATCATTTTATTTGTTCCCTATAAAAAAATATAGAAATATTATAAAAATGTCCCTTGTTAGTTTTTGTATTCCAGAGTCATAGTTCTAGGGTCGGTATTTCCCCTTTTTTCAAATTCTGCACTATTTATCAATTATTGCCAAAAAGGCCAAAATCCACGTGTTTCAATTGGAACAACACCAAAATTGTTCAAAGGTTGCATAATCACGATTTTTAACCAAAAATGAAAAACTAAAAAATACCGACTCTAGATTTTGATATGCTCGATACGATGCCTTTCATTTCTTACCTGTTCCTGATATGGATTTACGAGTAACTGGGAACCGAAAATCACGAATTATCGCGAAAAGTGACACAGAGAACATCGACATTTTTGGTCAAATATTGTCACGTTTCACTACAAAATATAGCCTTATTCCAAAACACAATCGTTTCATCTCTTATTCTTCACACTGCTTCTGCACCAGGTCAAATTAACTTCATCTGGATACTTAGATATAAATGCAACAATTTATGAGGCTCAAATCGGGAAATTAAAATCCCATTCTGTTGCAACGCATCCACGTGTGTCAACCATTTTTACAAACAATTGCATACAATTACCCTGGGTATGCGTTCAATATCGAATCGGTGATCAAAGGCGGTTCTGATGCGCTCATTACATCGCCCGCGCCGAATAGCACAGACTCGTATTGCGTAACTCGAATTACCCGCCCTTTTGCAGTTCAGCCCATGTGATTATTTTTGGTCAAAAATGCGTAACATAGCAAAAGTAAAAATGAACAAAATATGAGGAAAAAATAATATATATAGATTCTGTTCAAATATATGGAAGAAAACATTTAATCCTTAAGCATGAAAAAAACTAAAACCTGGGACCTTTGACTAAGTTCCTGACTTAACAGCACCTTAAAAGAGCATTGTATGACTGAAACCAATAACATTGTACTATACGCTATATTGTGATATGCGACCATCTGAGATGACTAATAATGTTAAAAGAGACCAAGAGAAAAATTAGTGGTGTTTTCTCTCACACATGTAACCTAGACTCACATACATACATTACATACATCATACCTACATACATGCACACCACACACATGCCATTATGACTGACCTGACTATGGGAGGACTTGTGACCAAACTTCCTCTTAATGGACTGATACATTCCTCTTGGAGTGTGTTGTGTGGGTGGTGTAGCATTCCCAAGATTAAAAGAACGTCTTAAATCAATAGTAAGTACAATGTTATAACGCTTTATTCATTCATCCTCTTATAGTAAAAGGTCAGGTCACAATCCAGGTTTCCTTGAAGCGCCTGTACTGGTAGCCTGGTAAGCATTACTACCTATCCCAGGGCCAAGTTGGTGGTGGCTAAACTGTCACCCCCCCATTGGGTTTCTAAGGAAATCTGATGAGGAGGTTACCCTGGTAGAATGAAAAAGAAGATCTACCTACAGGGCGTCATTCCTGGAGAGCTAATGGCGGCCATCCAGCACATGCTGCCTTGCATGGTGGCGCGTTTGCCCAAGGCTAGGCCCCCTCCGAAAAACTGGAGGGATTGGCTTCAGGAAGGGCATCCATTCAACTAATCTTTTGCTCCAATAAATCCTCACACAGCTGTATTGCTGAGTGTGAGGTGAATCCGGCTACCCCCTTAGCGGGGACAAAACCGGATTTAAACTTTGGTTTAACTTAACTAAATTCAGATTTGTGGACACTAATGAACAAACTTGCTCATTTTTTTTTTTAGCATTTTCAAAATTGTACAATTTATTGATTAAATCCAACAAAAGATTAGGTCTCATTTATGTCTTTCAACCCTGAAAATGTTGTTAGATTGTACCCTATCATACAATGGAAATCTTGTTACAAGATACCATGCACAGGCGCGTAGCCAGCCCAGTGGTTCCGAGGGGAAAATTTCCCGGTAGGTGCAAAAGTGTCCCCGATCCACACGCAAACATTATCCCGGTCGCCAGGCAAAGATCGAAAAGGGGCAGATTTAACATTAATATCCGTTTTTAATTCCCATTTACCACTACGCCACTGACCAGCATTATAAAATACTTGTACATCCAAGTGGCAAGCACTTTCATGTTCATTTCACAGTTTCATACAAATTAACCATAGTTTCTAATTGCATATAGCTACCTTTTCTTTTTGAGCTAGTGGGTTTAGTTTTCTTCTTTGTCTTTTTCCCTTCCCGTTGTTTGTGTACAAGTGACAGTGAACATTTGTGGGACATTCATGAGCCAAGTAGCAGAGAAACTTGTGAAAGATTCTCTGGCAATTTGATGGAAGGAGTCTGGAAGTTCAGCGTATCACCCTGTTGTGTTACTGCATCTAAATCAAAGACAAAGTTCAGTGGTATTTCACTAAATGACAATTCCT
>JAMKCH010017895.1:0-24316 GCA_023653785.1 Ophioderma brevispina
TCACCATACACCAACCACTCATCACATCGCCATAACCTTCACCACCATCATCACCACCACCATCACCACCACCACCACACCACCGTGAACTCAGAACTAGTTTACTGAAGGACGTTGGATTGATTTAAAGAGATACGAGAACATTTCCAAAGAGAAGCGCCCCCATTTTTTCTCGAACCTAGGTTTTTTACATAATGTGGAATGTTCCAATGTCAATTAGATCACACCTGAAGTTGATAAGCCGAATACGCCATCTTTATTAAATAAGCTTTATGAGTTAGTAGTTTCTGTCGTGCACGACAGAAGAAAGTCAAAGCATGGTTTTTTCTAATGGGGAACGCTTACGATAGCAGGCAAGTTCAAACAAAGTGTTTGCGGTTTTCTTTTGCACCCGTTTGTCCAATAAACCTTCCAAACGTTCTCGGTAGGTGGTCTACAACCGATTATTAAAGTGCAATTTGAGAGGAATTCATATCCTAAAAAAATTTCCTCATGTCACTTTAAAAAAGCATAGTACAGATCGTTCATTATGGGACTTATTTTATATTTACACATAGTAATATCCAGGAGCCAGGACTTGCTAGTGGGCTTTCCCAGCCCCAATTTAACAATGTCTTAATTTCTGTTTCTGTGACTTATCTTGTAGGATGATGTTGTAGACGTGAAGTCTTTTACAAGTTTCCTTAGAAACATTTCCCTTCGTGATTCATCAGAAGGAAAAAAAATCGGTTTATACATTGAGCACGCAATCAAGGGATTCTAAGCTCAACTTCTGAGCCACCATTCAAAGGTAAGATGATAAATCAGTTGATAGCTTATAAGTTGATTCTATCTCTGAAATATTTAAAAATGTAATAACTCTGATGATACCTTAAAGGTTTGTGACTCTGAAAACGTCTTAAAAGGTAGTCACAAGAGTAGTCCCAACCGTACGGCGGTCCGGAAAGTGTGTAGTCTGTGTCACAGACTGCGAAAGATATTATCTAATTGGTAATTGCGCGAGAGATTACGGTTATCAGTCGTCATAGAGAATGTGTGTAGCCTGTGGTAATGAAAGTAAATCTCAAAAAAAAATGATATCTCCGTGAGAAACGAAGGAGTTTCGATTGGAAGTTTGGGCATCAGGAGGGTCCGTTAACTATGTTTTGTTTTTAAATGTATCGTAATTGGGACTGAAACTTAGAACCTTAGCGATGGGAAAATTGAACGTTTTTGTCGGGTACTTCGGTACTTGCAGACACGGAAAAGTAAACCGCAATCTCTACGGGAGAATCAATTTTTCCCACAATGCATTTCGGATTATTCATTTTTTGGAATTTTCAAACACTGGCGCCAACTTTTTTTCATTTTAGAAGCAGGAATTAAGTACTTACCGGACCGGCCGTATCCCAACCCTGTAGATAGGGTACCGCCCACTGCTAGGTGATGGGATCAAAGAGAAAGATGCTTGCATAAGGACTTTGACTACGCATATAGGCGAAGTAAGAGTAATGGTTTCTGTGCAGTTTTTATTAAATATTATACCTTTCAATACTGGGTTATATCGGACCAAAAGTTGCAATTTGCTTGAAAATGAATGATGTCACCAAAATCCCTTACCTAAATATCAGTGACCACCGTGCTGTACATCGTGTTGAATGAATGGGCAAATAAATCACTGTTGATATCCAGGTGCTCAATCCTCTGGTATGCAGAGGATAAAGCACTTTAAAATTACTTTTTATCTGAAGTACAGAGCCATTGTTATTACCGTGCAGTTGAAAAGATTTAAGGTGCTATAGGTTTTCCAGGTCAAGTCCACGGTATTAGAAAGCAATTGTATTTTTGGAATTCAAGATGTCAATAGGGAATTCAAATATAAAACAATAGAAAAGGACAGAACAAATCTCCACTTGAAAAGATTCAAAAATCAAAACAGGTAAATAAAATGTTCAATAGTGAAGTCAATGTACACACATGGAAATCGTTATGTAATCCTGTGCTCTTCAAGGCCATGTCCTTTCACTTGGGTAAATTCAAATGTCATTTGGCAGTGAAACACTTCAAACAAGCTTACAGAGAATATTCAGACACCGACAAGCAGCGTCTTTATGACGGCTTAACCAGGGGGGGGGACAAACTGAACTGAAATGCATGAATTTAAGGCGGTGTGGCCATTTGTTGGACCCACGACATATTCGAAACAAGAATGTTCTTCCGCGCATTAGAAAAAATGAACCACCGAAAATAATCATTCCTTACATTGTCTGCCGTTCTGCCGAAGAACCAAGGGGGTGAAACGATTCAAAACCAGTCGTCCGTGCTGGGCGCTGACATTTTGAATATTGCCACGGAATATTTTCAGTTGGGTGATTGTATACACACATAATGTCAATGCGATACAAAAAATCCGCCAAAAATATCAGTTGTTGGATGTTGGGTGCCTATTGGGTGGTTAAATTTTGTCCTACCCATGGCCACTCAACGAATGAAAAGGGACAATCAGTCGTCTTGATTTAATTAAACCGCCTCAATGAATACATCTTTTCACCTAAGCGCGCATTCATTATGAGAAAAAAGAGTATTGAGCACAATGATCAGGTACACAGTATTACACTGGCCACCTCTACACATACATTATTTGTACACTACCGATTAGTGTATATGCAAAGCGGCACCACAGTATGTGGAAGAGAGCGGAGGCAGCCAGTGCTTTCTATTGTTGGTACTCTAGGTTTTCTTGTGGTCGGCAAAACATGAGACGGTGAATTTCTAAAGATTACGTAACGTTGTGCCTCTCTGTCTATATAGGAACCTCTTGTTCTCTATCTTATATAGAACCTCTTTGGAAAGAAACCATAATTCCAGCTGTCCCGGAATGCTGAATGCTTTGAATAAGTGCGAGTACCTGGGAAATGACTGGGTCATTGAAATGTAAATGAAATATAAACCGCGAGTGCTGTTTCAAAAACAGATTAGCACGGTCTGCACAAAATCATAGTTAATAAAAGAAAACAAAATTGAAGGTTATTTTCAAAAACTGAACTTGGCCTTCTTGGTGGAATTGTATTAGGTAGACATGGTCACTCCATATCCAGGATGTTACAACAAACTTATTGTTGAAACACTTACTTGCAGACCAATTCTCCCGTTGAGGTTCAGATATAGGGTATGGAGGGCCATGGTTATACATACCTTTTCACCAAGCTGCCAAGTTAGTTTTGAAAATACCTCAGATTGTATTTATTCATATTTTTATTTATGAGACCCATTGCAATTAGTTTTTTGAAATCGCGGGTTTAAATGCATTCACATTTCAATGCCCCAGTCATTTCCCAGGTACTACCCCATATTCAAAGCATTCAGGGCTCCAGGCAGCTGGATAAATCAATGGTTCTTTCGCAGAACCGAAAGCAAGAGAACCAAAAAAAGAAAGAGACAAAACCCAGGGACAAGAGAGGCCACACTAACAATGGTTAGAATGATGAATTTTCGGTGGTGTGGGTCTTTTTTCTAATGAGCGGAAGAACATGCTTGTTTCGAATATGTGAAACTTTTTTTAACAATATGAGCAGAGAATATTAAACTTACGTCTCACGACTTGTTTTGATTGAAGGTTGGTTCCTGCGACTGGCATCCACCAGTCTTCAGCGCCCGATGATGTTTATTCCGTGGTCCGATGTTTTTTTAACAAGCTTGGATTATTTTTTACCAATCACGGTCTCGACTCTTTTTTACTCACCTTGTACAAGTACCTCCCTTTTACATGTTTAACACTTAAGTGCCCAAGCTAAAAAAACTTCCGTTAGTTGCCCAAGGGGGTTCCTAGGGACCCACCCAGAATACAACACTTTCCCTTGGGAGTTTGATCATGACAAACACAACCAAGTAAATGGGTCACTAGAACCACATGCCCACACAATAAAAATGAAAATCCGACTTTGACCTATGACCTATGGCAATTGAATTTGTCACTCTCCGAAAAGAGTGGTGCGCACATTTCCATCCTCAGCAAATCCAATCTAGTTTTAGAACCAAATAATTCATTAGATCTACTCTAGAAATAACCATAAAATCATTGCAAAATTAGCCAAATTGTATACCATCTTGTATTTTCTCAACGAGAAACTTTCAAAAATCGCCCTTGGTTTTTCCCATAGACTTACACAGTACGAGCACATCATGACAAATTTAAAATTGATGCTATCGCATATGAAGGTATTTGATTTAAAAGTATTATTAATTATTATTGAAGTGCCTCCCCCCCCGTAGATATATCGAATCAAAAAAAAATAAATCCCAAATTTCATTACTTTAATTTTTTAATTTAAAAATCTGTATTTCACTCTTCCGTTAGTGCCCAAGGTGGGGGGGGGGGTGTTCGCTAGGGACCCCAACCTAATTAGTCTAATGAAGCCCTTGGGCGGATTAATTTTTTGTTTTAGTAATATCAGGAGAGCTTATTCATAAATCAGACATTAGCACAAAAACTCCTTGAAAAATTTGAATTGAGCGACCCGAGAAAAAAAAAACGCAAAAAAATAAATGTTGGGTACTATCCCCAAGACCATGTATCTAATCTCAAACACAAAATATTGGTTTGCAATAATCTTACAGCTGCGTAATTCTGAACATGTAAAATACATCGAGGAAGATTGACTGAACGTATTCAAGCGCGTCGTCATGGGACTAGACCGCGTGGACCAGAGGGACTCTGTCTTTGGATGATACCACGCCAACTTTCTTAGGTAAGTTATTCCTTGGTGCCTTGCGAGGCTTCATGTTAATGATTACATTGAGATAAGATGCGATAATATACGAATTAATATCGAATGCTTAAGAGTACGATATTATCAAATATAAACTACCTGCTGCGAGCCCACTTTTAGACTGATACTAACAGACTTCTTGCCATAATGTGAAATTATGTTTTAAATGTGAACTGATTTTTTTATGATTTTAAATAACCTATATGAGTATTTTATGAAGATCTGGCAACATTCATATCCATTGTAATCTGCTGTGCTCCTTTGGATTCCTTACGTCATAATAATCTAGCAAGGCTTGCGCCATTCCCTAAAACCTGGAGATAGAACCGTGGATGGTGCTGGCGTTTGGCCATGGATCATCTCTGCACACTCTGTGTCAACAGGCCGCCGAGATAAATTGCGGGCCCGGGGAACCTTGGAGTGCCGCCCCTATTTACCGAACTTCGTTTTTCCAGAACCCCCATACCGGGGGGAGAATGGTGTTTTGGTTTGATTAGTAATATGTAGAGTGTTTCTGGAGACGGCCCAGGGGTGGGTGCGGGATGCAATGTTCACTTTCCAAACACATTTTCTCATATAAAATTTGATAGAAAAAATAGAAATTTGTAAGTGTTTTCACTTTTTTAATGATAGAGGTATGAAACGGTTTAAAAGTAAAATATAGCTGATGGTTTTTTTTTGTTTCAATAATAATATCTAAAGTGATTTTCATGGAGAGGACTGGCCATATATATAATATATATATATAATATATATATATATATTATATTATATATATATATATATAGATATATAATATCTCATATATATCTAATCTATCTATATATTATATAATATTAATATTCTAGCGGCGGGGTGGGTGCAGGCACTAAGCGCGGAACCCTGCCATTGTTCATTTCCAAAAATTTTTTCTCATGGTATATTTGATAGAAATAATTTGAAATTGGTAAGTCGTCCACTTTATAATTCCAAGACCAACCGTTTTATAAAACATAATCTTAATTGTTTTGTGGAATTTCTCAAACCAAAGGCTCTGCACTAATTTATTAACCGCGCGTAGCGCAAAAAAAACAGGGAAATTTTGTGGGTTAGGCCTACAGTGTATTTTCTCCACGTAAGTATATCATTGTCGCAGGAAGGGAAATGGGCCCCCTGTGTCCGCCAATGCTGATTGCTCTCTCTTTCTCTCTCTGCACCCCTCTCGCTCACTTTTTTTCCCTCTCTGACTTTGTCACAACCGCAAGGGCTGAACTTTTATTTTTTTTACGGGCCCCCTAGGACCCCGGGCCCGGGGGTATATTAACCCCCTTTGACCCCCCCCCCCCCCTCTCGGCGGTACTGTGTGTCAATCCTGGATAAGCTGGTACGTGGGGTTTACCATCCCTGTACTGAAGTCTATGACCCCTCCCAGAAACTGGGTTGCTAGGGAGGGTCCAACGGAAATGTCGCATAGTGGTACATTAGTGGATAACAAATCCGAAAGGCTGCACAAAACGGCAAACTTTCCTGGATTGTTTGAACAGCTAGACTTGCGAGAGGCTGTCAAAAACCAGTTGTCGAGATAGAATTCCTCAGACGGAATTTGTCTGAGTACTAGGTGTAAATTAATTTATTATTTTCCAATTTACTATATTTTGAGATGATGTGTACAATTCTGTGTAATTTTATGGGCGCCATTTTGGTTTTTTAGATATGGCAAAAAAATAAATGCCAATGATCTGCCAACTATATTTAAGTTTTAGCAAATTTTTTATATTGTTAATGTTAAATACCCCACTTTCTTTAATTTTTGCATATTTTGGCAGCCATTTTGGGCGGCATCTTTTTGTTATTGTGATTTTTTGTTATGGTAATTCAAATTCAAATGCTATAAATTAAATTTCAATGACCAGGCAACTATATCTAAGCATTAATTTTACTCATTTATTACATGTTTTAATATTAAATACCCAATTTCCTTTAATTTTGCCTATTTTGGCGGCCATTTTGGACGCCATCTTGAATATCGCGAGAGTGCCGGGAAATTTTATTTTGTTAACATCTCATTTTAGGACCACAAAATAGAGCTAAAAGTTGGTTTGGTTGTATCCAATTACGGATACCTTCCGCAGATATTCGACTATGTCTGTCTGCCTGCTCTCCTAAGTGTATCTTAAAACATGACGTACGAGTGATTGAGTATTTGAAGCACTAAATGTAATGGTTTCTTCATGGATAGATCAATATTTTTTAATATTATTTTCAGGTGATGGAAGCAACACTCATATGTACATAATTGACACCGGTGTAATGGCAACCCACACGGAATTCAGTGGTCGGATGTCTGATGAAGGATTCGATGCTACTGGGGGCAATGAATTTGGAGTGGTAAGAGGCAGCTTTTATAAAACTATAAGTAATACACTGCTGCATCAAACTATTAGTCAGCCCGGCATATTGTTGGATCTGGATCAAGCAATGCATTGCGTATACAATTCTAACTTCAAATTATCATATCAGATCAAGTCTAGAATACTTTTTGAAATATTTGTACATCTGAAGACCTATAGGCTAGCGGGCAGATCTCATAGCGTTTACAACGATGACGCACCCCAACAAGTACATAATTTTGCTAAAATAAATTGTCTAAATTATCAAAATCAGTTCTACGCGTGTTCTCACTTCTAGTATGTGCACGTTTTCTTGAAAATGAATTAAATGTCATCTCCTTTTTTCCCCTGAATATCAGCGACCAAAGGATGTACACCACGTTCCATCGACTCCAGCAAATAATGGTGATATTGCTAAGTAAATCCGCCCGTTATGCATGTTATGAATAGGACAACGGGATTCAGATTCTCTGGGACTGCAAAGCCATTGTTATTGTCCATGACATTAAAAGCTTTTGAATTGTTTCACCGCCCGGTTTAGATTGAGCTACAGCCTCATTCACGAAAAAAATAAAACTCAAACGTCTGCTGGGAGTTCAATAACTTTGATCGTATATTTCATAATTTATTCAAAAAGGAAACGAAGATGAGCAAACATCATGAAAGAAATTTGGATTGGCAAGCTATGACCTAACATCTTGGTGGAGAACCAACACCCATAACGTAATCATATTAATATAGACTATTTTCTATTCAATTAAAAGTTTGTTCGGCACAGGTTGGTGAAGAGTTATAGTCCGGGCCGTTCTCATAGTCCGGGAACAATGGTGAACAATAGGGCAATCGATTCAGTTGACTCTTCACACAACATAGTTTCACGCTTTATTCCGTATCGTCTATGGAGCCCCGGACTGTGGCTCCCGCCGGACTATATCTGCTTTCACTTCGGTTCACCTGATTTTCATATAGGTGAATGATTTTCGATTTCTGCTTTGAACGCAATAAATTGCATAGAAACGGGGTTACGCGGCAAGTTACGGGTTTGGTTCTGCACAAAGATGTTATGTCACAGTTTGACAAACATTTTTTTCTCAAGAGCTTTGTTCACCTTCGTTTCCCTTTCGAATAAAGGATGAAATATATGGTCAAAGAAAATTGAACACACAGTAGAACCTCTAACTTTATTTATTCGTGGAAGAGGACAGATAATTTGTGTTCCACGTCATGAAAATAGCTTAATCTAAATCGGGGTGATGGTATAACACCTGCAATATTTTCAGTTGCTTGGGTAATAACAATGGCTCTGCAGTTCCAGATGAAAAAATAATCTGTGAAGTGTTTGGTCTTCTACATACCAAGCGGATTTACTTATCAATAGCCCCCATTATTTGCTGGAGTTAATGAATCATGGTGTACATCCCGTAGTCACTGATATTCAGGGCATAAATTGAGAATGTGCACATACTGGACGTGAGAACACACGTAGAACTGATTTCTATAATTTTAGGAAAATTATTTCGGAAGAATTATGTACTTCCCAGGGGTGCGCCACCTTGGTCCTTATCCGAGCATCTTTTTCGCTTTGGCCTCATGGTCTACTATGGAGGTCAGCCAAACTATACCATTAGAAATAATAATTCTTGTTTTTAATTAGTATGAGTTAATTGACCAATAAAGGGTCAATGTACTACCTCGCAGCAAAATAGAATCTTTAGCATGATAAAGTGAACATTGAAGAAATTGAGCGGAGTTTCTGAATTCAACAGCCATACTCTAGCCAAGCTTGCCGGATCACCGATCAGACAAGGTATTACCTGTTTCAACACCTTGTCAGGGCCATTCTCCAATAAAAGTGTTCAAAAAACGGATATTGGATTATTAAAGTTTAGCAAGAGTTCTCTGAGAGAATGTCGCCAATATTGCAGCCAAATAGGTTACCATAATTCGAATGGATGAAAAATCGCCCAAACTAATGGTAGAAGAATGTTCCAATATGCGATAAATCGACACATATCAATGATATATATTATTATATACATGTTTTGCATAAAACATGGTTTTGAAGTAACACTTTCCAGGCCTAGTAATGAAAGAAATCCCTCACGTTACGTTCATACCGCGCCAGATACGTTACCTACCTTCCGCTACACTCTTGCTAAACGCCGTGAATACAAAAACCGAATGCCACACCATGCTTTAGTATGATGGTAATACCTGATAAGGTATACAAGTCGGTGAAAAGGGCTGGGCAGATACGTTACACCAGATACCTTACTTAGGCCTAAGTGTTAACATTAGGCAATTATACTAAAAAATCGGATAGTGTTTAATATCTCCCATGCATTGTTGCGTGTTCTGAAAATATTAAAGTTTACAATTTTCAATGATTTTCAGGAATTCCTTAATGTTAAACCAGCAATAAGAACCTGCAACAGTAGTTGTACTGTATATTTTTTTCAGCGGATCTAACAAGCAATATGATGTAATTCCAATGTAATTGTTTAGCGTCAAAATTTATAACAAAACACCTTAATTTTACATGAATGTTTGTTGATTGTGTTTAGGATTGTCATGGACATGGTACTCACTGCGGCGGTACAGCTGCAGGTGCAACGTATGGCATCGCTAGTAAAGCAACAGTATATAGCGTTAGAGTATTCGGTTGTGACGGAAGTGGAACTTCAGCTGGGATCATTAGCGGTTTGTTACACTTATTATTACTGTTCACACGCACACACATAAAACGTTTAACGATAAATATTTTCTTTTCTTAAACATCTACGAATATTTATTGCGGAATTTATTGCACGTTTAAAGGAAACGTGCAAATGTTTGCACGTTTGAATGAAATGTGCAACTACAAGTATTTTGCACGTTTACAATTGCACGTTTGAATGAAGTGTACAACTACAAATATTTATTGCACGTTTGAAGGCTTTGATTGTTTTACAAATTTGTTCTCTGTTAAAATCATGGCACAAGGAATGTAATTGCAATCAAAATAAACACCTCAAAATCCAAAGAAATGATATATATATAATATATTGTACTATCTTTGTTGAAGTCAATACGAATTTGACTCTGGAAGCAAAGCATCATGGTGTTGGTAGAACTTTGGGTTTCATGATATTTTAAGATCTCTAAAGTAAATTAAGGTTGTTGTATGACCATGATTCTCTTCTAACAAGCAACAGTATGCCGAATATTATACACTTTATCTTTTTTTTAATTTCGAATCTGCGAATGTGAATAACTTATGTTTAACTAATTCTTTCACCGTATTGGAAAGCCTGGTCTGTTTTTCTAAAATATGATGCCCAAAAAGACTTACTTATGTTGAGATTTAATATTGAAAAAAAAATGGTTTGGGAGTTATAGAGTAAAAATGGCTAAAATGGTAAAAAAAAGGTCAATTGCTATTTGTACAGGGGTCAAAATCAGAAGTTGCTCCAATTTTGGTAAAAATGAAAGAAGTTGTTCATCTAGCTTAATGTGTCAAAACAAGGAATAGTTTGTACCATCTGCAATGCATAGTTACCATGCTATGCGACAAAATAGGTCATAGGGCAACATAATCCAATTGGTGTTGACCTTCTTTGACCCTTATCTCCGTAAGTAAGCATTTAACATAATCAAATCTATACTTTTTAGGAGTCCTCTTACCTCAGGCAATAATTTGCAAGTATTTAAAATATAATCAGATTAACTTTTAATGTTGACCCCTGTACAAATTGACCTTTCTTACCAAATTGTCGTATGTGGTACAAACTATACATTTTTGGAATCCTTATGATTAGATGGACAACATGGCATACATTTCAACATGATTGGGGTATTTTAAAACTTTGACCCCTGTGTAAACTTAAATTGGCCCCTATTGAAAAAGTGATACCACAATTTGAGAGTACTACCTACCTAGCATTGATGTAGAAGGTCCATACTAACTAGCAAATGTGTTAAACCATTTCTGTAGTGAGGGGGTAAACAAACTCCTTAAATAAGGCCCCTATGATATTCTGCTCCTGCTCTAATACCGCTACTCGGAGTTTCGTGCCGTCCTTACGGACGGGCAGTCGTCAGGCGTCTGTTGCTAAACGGCTACGCAAGGATGCTTTCATCTTAACATAGGGCTTATCTCCATGGCGACAACTTGACAACAACTCTGTTCTCCGATTGATCAGGTCGCTTTGTCCATAATTGAAAGGTTCTCCTCGATGTAAAGGTTTTATTTTGACAATGTTCCATTTTAGTGAATAATCAAGTTTTTTGCTTTTGAGTTGCCAGATGTATTTGGACAGTTCAGTTTCCTTTTTTATATTTTTGGTTGTTAAAGGATTTGGTATGGTGGTTGTAGTATCTCTGTTTAAATGTGCCACCTGTCAAGCCGATGTAAGACTTGGGGCCCTCGGTTGAAAAAACAGAAGCTTTGTAAATGAGGGCAGAGGTTAGGCATTTGCCCTATAGGGGGCAGGCGTTTTTCTTTCGGCAATTGCATGTCTTAGTTGGAGTGGGGGTGAAGGATTTTGGTCGCGTGATTTTTGAATTGTGAGATTTCATAATGGAGTTAATAGGCAACGTAACCTTTGCATCGAGGAAAAACTTTCTATTATTAGGACAAAAGCGATCCTGATCAATCGGAGAACAGAGTTGTTGTCAAGTTGTACCATGGAGATAAGCCCCATAAGGGCGTAAAACCAGACTGAGCCTAAGGGGGGGAAGAATCAAGGACGTTTCCCATTTTTTCAGACGCCAATTTTTCCGGCTAGCTGGCGCTCGCGGTATTTCATCGCGTTCAAAATTCTGAAAAAGGGGGGGGGCGCAACAAGGCAAGCCGGGGAAACATTCTCCCTTCCCTTTCTACTTCTTCCCTCTTTCTTTTCATATTTCTTCAATCTTTCCCTATTATTTTTCCCTTTCTTCTCTTCCCTCTTCTAATTTCTCTTTTTTTTCCTCTCTTCCCTCTTTTCTTTCTGCTTTTTCTCTTCCTTCTCCCTTTTCCTCCCATTTTTGGGCCCCCTTCCGATATTTTGTGATTGTGGGGGAAGCTTGCCCCCCCCCCACGGGTTACGACAACTGAGCCCCATGTTAAGATGAAAGTATCAATTGCGTAGCCGTGGAGCAACAGACGCCTGGCGACTGCCTGTCCGTAAGGGACGCGGCACGAAACTTGTACATGTATTAGCAGTTTGAAATCAATGGTTTAGGCTTAGCATTAACCCTCGTCTTAACAAGCCTTTTTTTGTAACACGGTTACCAAGGGGGAGGGGGGGGGGTTACCACCCCCCGAGATTTCTTATTAAAGCACCCGATGCTTATGATTTTGATACCAGTGGATTAGCTAGCGTCCTCCTCTTTCCATTGATACCAAAATAAGTACCAACATACATAGGTATGCGTCACAAGAACGTCATCAAGTCCGCGAGTAGGCAAAATTGGCATTTTCCATAGAAAATAGGACGAAATCCAATTTTGCGCTAAAAAACGTGGAATATCGGCTTTTTCATGCGGTTTCAGCTCTAAATGATGGCAATTGGCTAGTGTTACATAAACCAAAGAGTTTTAGAGCCATACTGTGCATAATATTTTCACAATCCACATAAAATATCCTTGGGTGGCAACACCCCCCTTTACCTTCGACTTTGACGGCATACCCTACCCGGTGCAGGTGATACCTTCACATTTTTTTCGCTAAAAATGGACGGAAAGGATGAGTGGAGACACGATTACTATAAGCTTTTTTACGATTTTTTTAGCATAGGCACCGGAGCGAAGTTCGGTAGGGGGGGGGTAACCCACTCCCCCCCCCCCCCCTGGTAAGACGGGTTTTAAAGGGGCTACCCTGGACTGAGAGAAATATTAACAAGCAAGACACTGGTCCATCCCTGGTGGTCTGTTGTGTACAATGCATCCGGGATACTAATCTAGGTATAAAACCACAAATTGCAGATGTGTGGTCACGAGAAGTTGTTGCGCTCTGCTATGAGATGAACCCATTGAACTTGCTAGGAGCGTATGTCAGGTGATTATGGACCTCAAATTCATAGTGTAGGGGTAGGCTTCACTCCTTGCATGATTTGCCCAAACATGATCTTTGACATTTGATAAGACGTGTGTGAACCAATGAATGAAAGTTGGTTTATTAGAGGGCACCTTGAACAACGCTAGAAGGTTGTGGGTTCGATCAACTGCGACCAGGGACGTGTTGTACCTTGGGGTTGAAGCAATTTTTTCAGTGCCCTCTCTCTCTATCTCTTACCCAGGTGTTAAGTGAGAGCTGCTTAAGGAGAACTTTAAAAGTTTGAGTGCATATAAACCGCATTCCGCCTAGACCAAACGAAAATGATTCTGATAATTTTCTAGTAGCATGAATGAAAGTTAAGCGCTTTAAAACTCTTGTATCTTAAGTATAGGCGCTATATTTTATTGCCATTCTTTTTTCATTGCATGTAGTTACGTTGTATTGTACAAATATTTGGGGTGTATTAGAATGTAATTATAAAACCTTTCCTTTTATAACCCGAATTTAATTGTCAACTATTAGCTTCTGTAGACTTTTATTGGAATCGGATATCCGATTTTAAAACAATAGCATACATCGTATCTCTTTGTTATTTAAAGCTTACGACTGGGTTGCTTGCAAACGCCAACTTCCCAGCGGTTGCATCAGCAGCATTGGTGGACCCCAACTCTCAAGCTAAAACTGATGCTGTAACCTCACTTGGCAGTTGCCGGGCGGGGTAGTCGTCAGCGTCGCAGCTGGAAACCAATTACACCAACGCATGTACCAGATCACCAGCCAGTGTCCCAGCGGTAAATATCTCTTAAAGACACTAGATCAGTGATTTACTTCCGTACTTAGCAACCTATGCCCTCAAATTTGTTCGAAAGTTCAAAAAAAATTTTTTTTTTCAAATTGAATGGAAGTTATAATTGACCTAGGTCCTCTGAATGCACTGAATATTTGTAGCGTTAGGGTGTTTATAACACGAATATTTGGCTCCATGCTTACGAAACATGTTTAATTCCTAATTAGTTCAATCTCCTCAGAACAACGAATATGTGTTGCAATTTAAACATGTCACGAGACATCAACAATAGGCAATAATTACATCATATCCTTTGCATCTACTTGGTATCTGTTAACAGAAGTAAAATAGAGATAAATAGGTAACACTTAAATGACAGTGTGTCCGGACCCAGGGGTATAATGAGTCAATCCCACAATTAACCAGTTGGGAAAATGTAACCTCAATAGGGTATGTGATAACATCAAAATCTGACTTTTAGCTCATGTTAGCCCAGCACAAGGGTATAATAAACTATACAGCACATTTTTTATGAGGCGCCCACGATTTTCCAAATATTTTGAGATTTCCATGCACAGTTGTATTGGTAAATAATACCTGTGAACAGTTGAGCCTCGAAATTCTGGATGTGTCGTAAACGAAAGGATTTTGTAATCAATGGATGCGGGAAACGTCCTTCCAATATGGAGACCATGAAATCGCACCGGGTAGGTGTCTATATGGTTCCGTCCGGTTCAGGTCAACGTCAAAATAGAGGTCCGTGTGAGAATTTGCGACGGCGCTGTGTAAATAGCAGAGATTGAGACAGCACTCTTGAAACATAGCGCAACTTGTTTTAATCGACATCGTTTTCTATAACTTTGTGCATGTGGCAAACTGCAAGCGCATAGTGGAGTGTGTATTTGATATATGGCCTACAGAAATAATTTTGTTAACACATAGTTAAAATCCAGATTCAGTATCACAACTGATTGCTCAGACGAGGTTCATTTTGTAAGAAAAGACCTAATGCTGCACTGTTTCGTTTAAAACTATTGATTGAAAGCAGAAAGTCAAGTTACTTGGTTATTTGCAAAGATTGCATTACCGACCTGCAAAAGACCATCTTTTAGTGTGGAAAACAATTATAATATTAAGTAGCGTATAAGGTGTGTGGTAATGGTCCCAATTCATCAAATTATTGTTCTCGTGGTCCAAGATTATGTACTAAAAGAAAGCGAACAGGTAACCTTGGTGGTCGCTTTTAAACTTACAACCGACAAGTTAAAAGAAAAAAATCACAACAAAAATCTTCCCAATGACGACTGTGACCGTTATTGTTTAATGTTTGTATTATTCGCCAGAATAGGCAATCCCGTTGCTTGCAAACTGATTAAATCAGACAAAAAGCCGATTTCTCAATTATGGAAGCTGTGTTGATATATTTGCCCCTGGAGTCGATATCGTAAGCGCGGATATATCTTCCAATACTGCAACAGACACCTCGAGCGGTACCTCTATGGCATGTCCCCATGTATCAGGTACGTTAATATGTTTATAACCTTCGTTTTCACAATAAACTTTCATTGAGGATGACATACTGGATTCCCACTTTCCTTGATCAAGGCTGTCTGCTAAGAACACACAAACTTGTTATTTTTCACACTGTACTGCATAATTAACATTTATTCTCAATTATTTTGAACATTGTGTTTTCAGGTATGAAATCAGTGTTTTAGTATATTTAGGGCTACCCTGTCTAGAGAAAGCTTATAAAAAATAAAAATTGGTACACTGCCTGGTGGTCTATTGTGCACACTGGCTGGATCCAGGTTCCTACTAGTCTAGGTATAAAACCACAAACACCTGTTGTGGTCAGGTGCAGTGGTTGGGCTACTCAGAGCGACAGCCTTGATCAAATTGCTTTGTGGGTTTAATCTTCCCTGTACAAAACTCCTATAAAATTTTTCAAATGCAGAAAAGTCTGACACTCTGTACAAGGCACTCTGCCTGAGTCAAACTTATTGAACTCGGCTACGTGGAAGCAAGGAACATATGCCAGGTGAAATTGGACACCTCAAACTAGGTGTTCAAGAGAGTGGAAGGTCTTGCCATTTTTTTAGTTTTAGGGGAGGAGGATATGCTCCACTCCTTTATATATGATGACATTATATCAGACGTGTGAACCAATGATGAAGTTGGTAGAGCGCCTTGAACAAGGCCAGAATTCCCACATAGTACGTCAGCCACTTTGAAAAAGGGGCTTAGTTTTGAGTTAGGGTAGGTGGTCGAGTAGAAAAATGCCAATGGTACCAGGTGTTAGGGAAATATGTGTGGATCATCCACTGGGTGGATGTAGCAATCAGAAGTGGTGCAATTATCTTTTATGGGCCAAAAAAGGTCAAAATTGACCCAAATTAGGTAAAAATCATAGAATGGCGATTTATCTATTCGACTTTATATTGAAATGTAATACTAATAACATTCCCCACTATATAGCTGTAGATTCAAGAGAATTTGAATGTTGGAATCTGGGGTTGATTTTGACCCCAGAAAGGACCAAAAAGGGGTCAAAATTGACCCAAATTAGGTAAAAATCATAGAATGGTGATTCCAACTTCATATTAGTGTAACAGTATTTAATTTTCCCCACTATATGCTGTAGATTCAAGAAGAATTTGAATGTTGGAATCTGGGGTTGATTTTGACCCCAGAAAGGACCAAAAAGGGGTCAAAATGACCAAAATAAGGTAAAAATCATAGAATGGTGATTCCAACTTCATATTAATGTAATAGTATTTAATTTTCCCCACTATATAGCTGTAGATTCAAGAAGAATTTGAATGTTGGAATCTGGGGTTGATTTTGACCCCAGAAAGGACCAAAAAGGGGTCAAAATTGACCCAAATTAGGTAAAAATCATAGAATGGTGATTCCAACTTCATATTAGTGTAACAGTATTTAATTTTCCCCACTATATAGCTGTAGATTCAAGAAGAATTTGAATGTTGGAATCTGGGGTTGATTTTGACCCCAGAAAGGACCAAAAAGGGGTCAAAATTGACCCAAATTAGGTAAAAATCATAGAATGGTGATTCCAACTTCATATTAATGTAATAGTATTTAATTTTCCCCACTATATAGCTGTAGATTCAAGAAGAATTTGAATGTTGGAATCTGGGGTTGATTTTGACCCCAGAAAGGACCAAAAAGGGGTCAAAATGACCAAAATAAGGTAAAAATCATAGAATGGTGATTCCAACTTCATATTAGTGTAACAGTATTTAATTTTCCCCACTATATAGCTGTAGATTCAAGAAGAATTTGAATGTTGGAATCTGGGGTTGATTTTGACCCCAGAAAGGACCAAAAAGGGGTCAAAATGACCAAAATAAGGTAAAAATCATAGAATGGCGATTTATCTATTCCGACTTCATATTGAAATGTAATATTATTTAATTCCCTCACTATATAGCTGTAGATTCAAGAAGAATTTGAATGTTGGAATCTGGGGTTGATTTTGACCCCAGAAAGGACCAAAAAGGGGTCAAAATTGACCCAAATTAGGTAAAAATCATAGAATGGTGATTCCAACTTCATATTAGTGTAACAGTATTTAATTTTCCCCACTATATAGCTGTAGATTCAAGAAGAATTTGAATGTTGGAATCTGGGGCCAAAAAGGGGTAAAAAGTTAACACAAATTATGGTTAAAAATCATAAAAAAAATAAAAAAAATAAAAATCTTAATTTTAAAATGTAATAGTAGTTTATTTGCCCCACTATATATCTGTAGATTGAAGAATTTGATATAAAACCCAGAAATGGCCAAAAGGTTAAAAAATGATTTTTAAAATGGGTAAAAACAAGAAAAATTGTATTTGGTATGCATATCGTCGGGTGTATTACCATAGTGACGGATGTTAAACAAATACGAATTTTTGTTTCTGAGAAAATCGCATTTGAAAAATCGCGAACTCTAGAGGGTCCGTACACATTCCCACATACGATTCAAACAATCAAATCCGATTAAGAAACGAAATTAACAACTGGAAATTTGTTTTAGCTAATATTCATGAATTCTTACTTGATAAAATGGATGATATACATTAGAAAAGTTAACCATCATATCCGTCACACCAAAAAATACGCAAATCGGCAATTATGTTCACGACATAGTGCGGGATGTTGAATTTTCCCTATACTAAAGCGTTATTCAGCATCCGTCATTATGGAAAACAGCGATCGGCGTTTTCTGAACATCCGTCCAAAAACAACATCGTCATCGCGAATCTGCTCGATTTGGTTTATTACATTAATGACGGATGTTGAGTGGATTGCCGCGGTTCACGCTTTTAACTGTAAATATAATATAAATTTCTACTAATATCGATATTTATAAATTAATTACATATTTTGCTTGTGTCAGTTATAAATTTAAGATAAGAATATTTACTAACCAAAAGTATTTAAAAAGACTTGGTGGGAAATCAAGTATGCACTTCTTTGACAGGGGTTCAACATCCGTCACTATGTAATACACCAAAGTCGCTGTTATGCAACATACGTCAAAATTGCAAATTTCTAATTAAGATTATTAATTAATGAAGTGCTTGCAAGGTTCTGCACTTGACATGTTTTGAAGATTTTGGTATTTAGTACTATTTCCCTTAATTTCGTAAAAATGATAAAAATTCAACATTCCGTCACTATGTAATACACCCGACGATATGTTTCAATATTAAGGAAGGAATTTCAATAATCAATTGCCAATTTGAAACTTTTATTCACTTTTATCAGTATCCAAAATTGAAAACTTCGGATAATAATGGTCAAATTCACCCAAATTGGTCAAAATATATTAACAATTAATGCATGGTTTAGCTGAAGTCTTGCTCTGTTAAAATAAGTAATAATGCACAATATCAGGCTAAAAGGCCAAAAAATAGATTTTTGCGAGCGAAAATATGTAGGTAAAAAGTCCACTTTGCCAGATTTGCCCCCTTTGTAATTTTTTTGGGAATCCCCTTTTGAAAAAAATTGTCCCTCTCCTAATTTAGTGTTCCTTATACCCTTTTACTGACATTCGCAATGAAAAACTTTGAAAAGGGATCAAAATGGTCCAACCCAAATTGGTCAAAATGTAACCCAATACGCCACAATTTCAATCTTTTTTTTTTCCTGAAACTAGGTAAAAAAACAATCCAGTAGGAGAGAAAAACAGTTGGTCTGTCAGAATGAAAGCTATCCTAAAATGTTGTTAAATCTGATCTTTTGGTTTATATCTGCCCTGAAATTATCACTATTATGTATATGAGTTGTTGTCTCCAGAGCAACTAGAATTGCACTTTCTACAGGTCTGTGTGGAAAACATCTTACTGTATGGTGCAGAAACTTTGACAATGAAGGGGGAGCTGCAGGACTTTTTAAGTGGCACTTATACCAGCAACTCATGCCAGTTGAAAATATCTCCTGGAAAAAAACATCCTCGAATATCGGATCTATGGTTAAATACCTCCTATTACCACAATTGTGCACAGAATTGAGCACAGTTATGGGGCATTGCTTCAAGTCAAGGCCAGAGATATCAGGACCTTTCTTCTGTGAAGACTTCTATGTCCAGGTAGAGGTAGCAGATCACTAACCTACTCTATATGCTGCGCAGAGATACCAGCTTTACTTAGAAGTGGGAGCCACACCGATTTGGTATTTGTTATTTTTTTTAAAAACGCAACAATGCCACCAAAAAGAAGGCTAAAAAGGGGGAAAATGAAGTCAACCAAAAATATCGGAGCACTATCGAACTCTCATACATATTTTAAAGAGTATTTCTTCATTTATGTTGAGCAATTTCTTCAACCTTTTTACATACTACTATTTCCAAAACGCAAACGCAATCTTCAATATATCATGGGTGCCCTCTTAGACATGGCGGACGATCAACTGTTTTATTTTTTTTTTACTTGGCCTTAATAGCCTCGTCCCCGGGATCACAGATTTTACAGGAAGTGATCAGAATATAATATTGGTGTCTGTAGAAGTATATTTGCTCATTTATCTGTGAAATCGTGACTTAAAATATTTAACTTAGATATTATTAGATATAACTTAGAATTATTATTTTACACAGTATTCTAGGAGGGCTCATAAATCACGTTTTTAGCCCTCATATATAAAAACTCGGTTGAATGATACGGGCACGATATTTAAAAGATGGGTATTCGAGTCAGGCGATTCAATCAAGATGAAAAACTATTAAATTGGGGGTATTTTTACCCAAAATGTCATATCTACTCATTATTTTGGGTCAATTTTGAACTTTTTTACCTTTATGGGTTCAATTTTGACCCCAGACAGATTCCAACATTCAAATTCTTTTTGAATCTACTGCTATAGAGTGGAGAAAATGAAATACTACTGCATTTAAATATAAAGTTGGAATAAATACATCACCATTCTATGATTTTTACCTTCTATGATTTTTACCTCATTTGGGTAAATTATAACCCCTTTTTGGCCCTTTCTGGGGTCAATTTTGACCCCAGATTCCAACATTCAAATTCTTCTTGAATCCACGGCTATAGAGCTGGGAAAATTAAATACTACTATATTTTAATATGAGGTTGGAATAAATACATCGCCATTATATGATTTTTACTTTACCTTATTACCTTATTTTTACCTGCTATAGAGTAGAGAAAATGAAATACTATTGCATTTTAATATAAAGTTGGAATAAATACATCACCATTCTATGATTTTTAACTTATTTGGGTCAATTTTAAGCCCTTTTTCACCCTTTCTGGGGTCAAATTTGACCCTAGATTCCAACATTCCATTTCTTCTGGAATCTTCTGCTATAGAGTGGTGAAAATTAAATACTAGTTTAAGTTGGAATAAATACATCACCATTCTATGATTTTTACCTCATTTGGGTCAATTTTGACCCCTTTTGGGCCCTTACTGGGGTCATAATAACCCCAAATTCCAACATTCAAATTCTTTTTGAATCTACTGCTATAGAGTGGAGAAAATGAAATACTATTACATTAATATGAAGTTGGAATCACCATTCTATGATTTTGACCTTATTTGGATCAATTTTGACCCCTTTTTGGTCCTTTCTGGGGTCTGAATTAACCCCAGATTCCAACATTCAAATTCTTCTTGAATCTACAGCTATATAGTGGGGGAATGTTATTAGTATTATATTTCAATATGAAGTCGGAATAAATAAATCACCATTCTATGATTTTACCTAATTTGGGTCATTTTTGACCTTTTTTGGCCCATAAAAAATAATTGCACCACTTCTGATTTCTACATCCACCCAGGCGATGATCCCCACATATGTACCTAACATGTGGTAGCAATGAAATTTTCTACTCTTCCACCTACCATTTGGTGCCCAAAACTGGTCCGGGCTGACGTACTAACAAGATTGATTGTAAACATTCCTTGATGACTGGATTCCCAAAGGATTGATTGTAAACATTCCTTGATGACCACAAACTAGTACACGAGATCATTACTGATGCATTACTTCGTATATCATCATTTTTAAGTAATCATAAAAGCTGAGAAAGAAACACGCATCACGCACTAGAACAATTATCACATGCACAGACGAAATGCTCTTCTGATGTCCAAGCACACCGCTCGCGGTTCTTCGCTTTCATTGATGCTATTGCTGAGCCCTGAAACCAATTGCTGTTCAGAGATGAACTTGTGATCTTTCATATATTTTCACATGTTCTTGTTGATCAACCTCTCCATGGCCTTCGATAACACAGAATAAAGATAGAGATATTTGCTTTGAGAAAGTTTTTTACCTTTTGGTCGAAACACAGCTGGAAGAACCAGGCAAGGGGAGTGTCAAGTTCGCCAACCGCAGTTCTGAGTTCAACTTCTAAAAAGGAGATTCCATCTGGACCAAAGGCTTCGTTAACATTGGCCTTCTATAGCTCCTTCCCTCTTCAAAATACCTGTTTAAGTTTTTTTTGACATTAATACCTGCAGGGGCGGCTGCAGTTTTGTTGAGCATTGATGGAACCCTTACACCCGAGCAAGTCGCTGATCAACTTGTGAAGGCTGCCACTCCATACCAGGTGTCTGATGTCAAGGGATCACCAAATCGTTTGCTTTATATCGGCAGTAAGTAATAGCTAATATATAATACTGTTAAATTGTTACCTTTATAATATAATGCCTCATGTTGTAGTATTGTTGGATATTAGGGTGTGGGTGTGCATGTATATATTATGGGGCACGATGCCGTCGATGCGAGTTTTCTGCTCTAATGGCACGCTGCAAAACAGTGTGCAGAATTGAACCCTATTTTAATATATGACACTTTGAACACATAAATGCAATTTATACATAAGTTTATACTAGTCACTAATATTACATATTTTTGAAAGATGAGTTTAAGTGTGAAATATTTCAAACAAGTGCGTGTTTTTACCGTATCACCTATTCAACAAAACAAAAAGAAGTGGAATTTGTTATCTACTTGTTGCATTATATATCATTAGACACTATCATTAGACACTATCAGTGATTTGCTAAATCAGCAAATCGAAAAATCATCAAAAATCAGATTTTTAAATGTATGTAACAAGTACAGGTATCCTAACATACCCTGCAAATGATAAGACCAGAAGCAACCTAATAAAGACAGAATCGGAGATTTTAGTCATTACTGTCCGTTCGGACACTTACTACAACACGTAATTGAATGGAGGATCGTATCTTGGAACACTGCCGTTTTCTTCCTTTTCTGTCAATTCTATAGCTGGAAAAGGTAACTTATGAGAAATTCTACAGACTATCCTTCACTCTGAAGCTATTCCTGCAGTAGTGTAAAATGGGGGGTTCTGGCCCAAATCTGAATATCCAAAAATCTGACCCTCGGTATCGCATGAAGAACTCGCTATCGCTCGTTCATCATTCTCCTTCGGCCCAGATTTTATGGCTTCCCAGATTTGAGCCGGAACCACCATAATTATACTACTAATATTCCAAGGCATAAATAGAAATATTTACAAATTACATATTTACAAAGACCACATCAATAACTCACTCAGACCACACCAAAGCAAATCCGTAATACTGAAATCCTTTGTTTTGCTTGCTTTGAACTTTACCTTTTGGCCTAACATAGCATGGGAATTCTTTATCCTCATCTTCCCCCAACCTTTTAGCCAATGAGGAACAGGCCCAAACTTTAGTTCATCTTCAAGAATTATAATAAGCGATCCCATTCTTGTTTAATTGTCTCTTTACCGACAACTGTGTATATTGTGTTTTCTTCCAGGTCCCTCCATTTCAATAGTCTTGGTTTTGTCGTGTTTGTAGCACTTGTTCAAACGTTTCGGTCGGTGTTATAGTAGTATAGTCATAGTATATTATTTAAGGGAAATAAAAAAGTTCAAATTGAAAATTAATTATCTGGTAGTAAGTTTAGTACCAAAAATATACCAGATTCCAAAACTTTGCCTCAAATGTTCGAGGGACAATGCACTTAATCCCCCCGTTGCTAGGGAGAATACCATCAGCCCCCGTTGCTAAAATGGATAATACCATAGCTCCGTTGCTAAGGCAATACCAAGAGCTCATTGGTAGGGATAATGCCAACAGCCCCGTTGCTAGGTTAAGGCTAATGCCATCAGCACCGTTGCTAAGGACAATAAACCAAGCGCCCCATTGGTAGAAATAATGCCATCAACCCCCGTTGATAAGGTAAGGCTAATGCATCAGCCCCGTGTGTCAGACAATAATACCAAGCCCCATTGGTAGGATAATTGCCATTAGCCCTGTAAGGTTAATATTAAGAGCTCTGTGGTTAAGGCGAATGCCATCAGCCCCGTTGCCTAAGGATAATACCAAGAGCCCATTGGTAGGTTTAGGGATAATATCATCAGCTCCATTGCTAAGGTTAATACTATAAGCTCCGCGGTTAAGGCTAATGCCATGAGCCCAGTTGCTAAGGGTTTGCTTTAATACTATTAGCTCCATGTTTAAGCTAATGCCATCAACCCCGTTACTAAGGTCAATACTAGTAAGCTCCGTGTTTGGCTAATGCCATCACCCGTGCTAGTGAGAATATCATTAGCCCCCATTGATAGGGAACCAATACCATAACCCCCTTGCAGAGATCTCCTTAGCTCTATGATAGGGATAAAATTATTAGCTCCATTGCTAGGGATATCATCAGCTTTGTTGCTAGGGATATCAACAGCGTTGTTGCTAGGGATAATATTATCAGCTCCATTTCTAAGGTTAATACCATTAGCCTAACACTGTGAGATAATAGCATTACCCTAAAAACAACGATAATGGTATTATCCCTGTAATAAATTAAAAATACAAGTTTAACATACGTTAGAGGTGATAGCTTCCTGATTCCAATAGT